>CATIWQ010162998.1:0-34163 GCA_949673415.1 Euphorbia schlechtendalii | reverse complement strand
CAGATAATCTTAAACTGATTTTTTGGTAGGGTTTTAAATTTCAAACTTTTGTTTTCCCTTTTAAAATTTCCTTGATTAAAATAATTTACTTTTACAGGTTATTTAAAATTCGCTTTCATCTTCTAAAATAAACTTTGATAGAATTTCTTAAAATCCTTTTATCATTCTAGTTAAACTCATCCAACTAGTACTTAAGTCGGGACTTACAACCATACTGCCATTTTTTCCCAAGGTCTGTTGTTTATTCTGAAATCAAAATAGATTTTAATAGATTTTTCAAAATTAATCTTAGAGAACCGTTAGCAAACTTGAACATAAATAACTCATTTATTCCGGCATAAAATATTTTATTATATATGAAAATTACAAAATTTAAAAGTATAATAACCAAAAGATTACAAAAATATAAAAGTTTGAAACAAATACTAATATATAGAAAACAATACCCTATCTTATTTCCTCTTCTTCTTTTATAACATTTTCTTTTCTTGCTTAACAAGTATTAATTATTCTGATAATAGTGGTGGGAACATATTCCCACTGCACTATTAAATTTCTATCTTTCTTCATTTATTATCTTTTTACTGGAACGGCCTATCTTTTTCCATCTGTTTTTCTTTTAGAATTCTTTTCCAGCTATCTTTTATATATATATATATATATATATATATATATATATATATATAAAACGAACTCCTTTATAATTTTAATTATTGAGATTTAAAACTTCAGTTTCCAACTTCACAACCTACCAAATTTAGAAAATAAAAAAGAACAAGGTGCAGCCTAAGAATGATATAAAGATGAAAAGTTGATTTTATTAGATAAAATATAAATATCCAAGGCAAAGGCAACAACAAACTCAAATATTGTACGAGTTGTTAAGTTGGGGAGCATTTAAGGCCATAGAAAGCAAAAGCAGCATCGTCTCATACGTCGGGCGACCTCCATCCCATCAGCACCTTCCCGCAAAGCCGTTTGCTTCCCCTCTTTACTTGAAAGAACAACTCTTATTATCTGTGCTTGCGATCTCTCTCTCTTGAGCTTCTCGAATATTTCGCATCCGTTTCCCAATCGGCCGGCGGCGGAGGAGACGGCTCATATCTCGAAGGCTTCCTCTTAAAATGCCTATCATCGTCACTGGACTCATACTCCATCGCAGCACCGCTGCTACTCTTCCTACCACCAGTAGAAGTTGCCGATTTCAGAGACGAAGAGGTATAATCATCGTAGTAGCCGTTTCCGGATGAAGACTTGTAGTGGCCAGAAGATGTAGCCGGGCCGCCATTTGCCGCGGCCAGAGCTTCACCAGAAGATGAGATCTTACGCTTCTTAGCAAGGAGCTCTGCTTCTGGAAAGCTTATGCGAGAGAAGACGCTTTTGGCCATGTTACGTTCGGTTGCTGCTGCTGTTGAACTTGGTTTAGAAGAGGCAGTTTTGACCGTTGTATCAGAGGTGGCTTTTGAGGAGGATTCTGAACGTTTGTGGTGGTGGTGGCCTCTGTCTCTGCCGTAGTAATCATAATCGCGATCTTTATCACGGTCGTGGTGGTCGGACTTTCTTCTGGAAGGATGAGGCGATGGTTCGTAAGCACGTGACGGTCGCTCAGGCGAGAGCTTCGGTGGTTGTTGGCGGTGGAAAGAACGTGGATCTCCACTCGATGTCGGCGGAAGAGGTCTCTGTACCAACCCAAAAAAAAATTCAAAAGAATTATGTGTTATACCAAAAAATCCAAGTGGGCCATCATAAGCCCAAATACAAATGGGCCAACAAAAACCCATTCCTCAAATGTCTCTACTTCCAGCTTGACATATAGACCAATCCCCTATTTATTTCCAGTTATTTTCAGCTTCACTTAGCTCACAATCATCATAATTACATCAATTTTCGAAGCCTTGCAGGTTTTTTTTTTTTTCCATTTCCTTACTTTTTTGTGATTAAAAGACAAAAAACATAATAATATCAAAAATTCATTGAATCCCAACATGATACAAAACTATTCATTATAATAAAGCTTTTTAACACATTCACTTCTTTGCCACTAATTTTCTCCCCTGTTTTCTTTCACATTTCCAAATTCCAACTGCAATTTCCTGCCTAACTTCACGTTACTTGCATTTGCAGATTTTTTTTCAAAAACAGGAAAATTGGCAACATTCTACACACTATTATAGTTTTATAACAGATCATTTGCACAACCCACGCACAGCCCAAGAAATATAAACATGTTTTTTGACTGACTTGTATGTATATAAACTTCAAATATCAAAAACAAGAAACACATGCTAATGCCTAAACATGGCTAAATTAAACCGGAACCGCCTAAACCAGAACAAACCGATGGTTCCATTCTATATAAGGTTTAAGTTCATGAAAATTACAAACCAGAACCAGAGGTTTAATAACAGGCGGTTCCAGAACCGCGGTCATGTCTTGATATATATATATATATATATATATATATATATATATATATATATATATATATATATATATATATATATATATATATATATTTTGAAAATATACCAAAAAAAAGTAAATATTACGAGTAGAATTCTGGCTTTCATTAGTTTAAATTTTTTTAAATGAAGTTGTATAATTATACAAGTAATAAATTAGTAGCTTAATGTGTGAAGTATGATATTTGTAATGATTTATAACAAGAAATATATATTTTTTATATATTTAAGATAATATATTCTCTTGTAACATATAATAATGTTAACATAAATCAAAACCCAAATGTTTAGAATTAACATTAATTAAAATTTAAATGTGTAAAATCAAATATCTAACCTATATTAAGATTTAAACCGGAACCGGAACCGTACCTGAACCGGGTCAAAACCTGAACTGGAACCGGCGGTTCCGAACCTAAACCGGAACCTGTGGTTCCACCCTATATAAGGTTTAGGTTAAGGTTCATGAAAACTACAAACCGGAATCGGCGGTTCAGGAACCGGAACCGGCGGTTCCGGAACCGTGGCCATGTCTACTAATGCCAATGCCAATGCTCCAAAAACGAGCAAGCCTGCAGACTTGTAAGTTTCAATCTCTATCAATAACATGAGAAAAAAAAAAGTTAGGTCGTCGTTTCAGATAAAAGTTAAAAGTTAATAGAGCTTTTTTATATGATAAAAAAAATATTATTTCTTAAAAATGAGCAACTTTCACACACTTCATAAAGTGGTATGACTATTTAATTTCTTTTGTGTGGAAACTGGGTACAAATTTGGTTGAAGAGGGGAGAGAAGCATTCAGCAGCTGATCAATGAAAAAATAGATCTGCGGCCAAAACATCATCTATTGCAGTGAATCCTCCATATCTATGAAATTTCCAGTTAAGTTGCCAAAACCCATCCTAAATTGCTTACAAATGCTCAAGTACGGAACAACACAGTTCCAAGAGTTTTCACCCTTCCTAATATTTTTCTATATGCATGCTTTTAAAAAATCCAATTAAAACCTATCTGCAGAAAACCATATATGCAGATTTATATAAATCACCAATTAATCTTCTTCCCCGGAAAAACAGGTTTCTTAACTTGATATTGCACTGGACCTCACAAGAATGATGGACGAATATAATTTTAAACAACAAAAATGACATACGGATTTCATTGAAGAAATATCACCACCGCTGCTCACTTCCCTACCAAATTCCCTATCTCTGGGAACATCCAACCTGAAGCACAGCAAAAATAGAATCATCAGTCAATTTACAGAGAAACTGTTAATTACATAGCCAGCAGTCACAACAAATCTCAACTTTCAAGTAACTATCACATGAAATCTAGGTCCAGAGATAATACAAGTTGCATGCAACTCAGGAATTTAATGCAATATACCAAAGATTCAACAAAACAAGATAATATAACAATGCTCTTGGGTGACCTGCCGTTTCGGCATTCCCCATCCGTTTCAGAAGACGTTTACAAGGCAGTTTCTGGATTTAAAGAAAGTTGGAAACGTATTTCCTTAAATTCCGGAAACCATTTCCTAGCAATTCCTCCTATTGGAAGACTCGAGTTTTATTCATTACCAAAACTAAACTTCCTATTCTATTCAAACTTAGAATCTATATAATAATATATCCTCATATTCTACATAATTACAGTTTATCAGAAACCTTTCAGCCTTCATGAACCTGATCGTCTTCAATGATCTTATTGCCAATTAATGTTTTCAAATAACCAGTATTTATGGTATATTTGTTTTATAATTAATGAATTTAGACATGTTATTTTAGTATTTTGTAGAAGGCCAAAATTATATGTATAAAATTAATAATTTTTTATATTCATAAATGTAAACTATATTTTTACAGATTCCGAACCTATATTTTTAGAGTTTTCCGGTGTCCATTTCCGTGCTACCTAACTCAACACTTTTAATTCATGATAGCGTGGCCTAATTTTCCTTAAGACACAAAATTATCAGTATAATCGACCAGGCGAGGGGGAAATTCCGGCCAGCGGCTCTGACACACTGAAGCATTGTAGCTTCAGTCAGGCAGTCATCTCTCGTGACTACGCGACTGAGGTTCTGCATAAATCAAGATTCGCCTGTGACTGCACTAAGCAAGAACAGAAATCATTGCCAGTTTTGCAGTAACCAGGTTAGATCAGAAGAATGGTGATATCTCAGATTTCAACTCCGAAATGTTGCATATTCTTCCATAATATTTACGACCCTGATAAGTTTAGTTTTAAGCAATTGACCAAATTAAAAGGCAAGGTGTTGAAAAGAATATTTGTTTAACAGCTGGATTTCATAGTATTATGTTAAATTTATTTTTAATATTGCAAACCAAATTTGAACACTATACTCAAATTTTAAAAAATTTGAAACTTATGAAAAAATATCAAGTAAATGTTCAAATGAATTACAAAAAACTTTACAGTGTTCAAAAATTGAATCTACAAGTAGAAACTTACATACTTCATATGAGTAGTTTAATTAAGGTTGTCTTATGTTGCTTTTCAGTGTCTGAACATGCATATTATTTTAGTTTCAATCTTAAATATAACTTATTTTGAACTTTATTGGTTTTATATCTTACTTAATTTATTTTTGGTTAGGCATTAGAGCAATAATTTTATTTTCTAGAAACCCAAGTATCTCAATTCACTTGGGCCACTGCCTCGCTTTTGACTGTCTATACTCTATACAAAAGTCTATCACCTTAGGGACGTCTAAGGCCTTTGACATCACTGAAAGAAATTACTATCAACAAACAAGTTTCCAGAGTTCTCTAGCATGCCTTCACAATTGAAGGAAAGATGCAACAGCACCATCATTGAAATTCAAGATGGCTACTTAAGTTTATACCTCAACAGAGAATTCAGGTAGTTGCGTATGGTTTAATCATTAAATCAGGAAAAAGAAAGGATTAACCACATGATCTGTAAGAAATAGAAATGAAGACAGGGAGCCTAAGGTGTATTACCTTTCAGCTCGTCTCTCATTCTCACGCTGCCTCCTCAAATCAGCTTTCCGAGCCTCAAATTCTTCCCTGCTCATTGCTCGAGGTCCAGCATTCATACCCATTCCAAATTCTGCAAGGCCCCTTTAAGAAATTAAACATAGTGATCTGGTCAGATTTCCTGAATCATTAGTTCACACAAAAAAATGCTTTCAAACAGAGAGTATAGAATGCTGTAAAGCAAAATATTATGCACACCTCTGAGGGGGTACCATAGGCATCATGTAACCTTGTGCAGCAAAAGGATCTGGAGGCATAACACCCCCAAATGGCATGTCCAAAGGACCCATCCCATAACCCATGAAGGGCATGGGAGCAGCAAAAGGATTCATAAAACTTTCCATACCAGGCTGCATCCCATTCCAATACGGATTGAAGGCAGAAGGTCCAAGAGGCATCATATAATTTTCAGCTGGAAGATCTTGAGAAGCTTTCCATATATCTATAAGCAATGTGTTCATCAAGAATTAAAGGAATATACAAACTATTATCCAACATAAGCATCCATGCAATAAGGAAAACTTAAAACAGATGAGTCAAATATTACAAAAACATCCTACCGTTTGGAGGCATGGGAACTTTCTTCTTTTTCTTTTTCTTCCCTGAAAAGCAGAGATAAAATTTTATCAGACCACAACAATGTGATGTTCCTGTCTAATGAAAATAATTAATAAATATCATGATAATTTATTCAAGCTGATAAAGCAGTATATATGGCACCTCCCTTCATAGGCACTAAAAAATTTACGAAGAAATATCTACCTGTCTCACCAGGAGCCAGCTTCTGCTGCACTTCCTCTTCAGCCATTGGCATACTACCCTGTGATGCAGGCTCCTTTACACTCATTGAGTCAAAAGTAGCCTCTGACATATCGGCAGCTTTAGGAGCCCTTGGTTTCTCAGAGACTTGCGGTAGAACGATAACAGGCTTCACTTCATCCAGTTTTTCTTTAAAATTTGGATTTGGAGTTCCTTCAATAACAGGAGAGGGCTTAAGCTCTTGCTGGGATGCAGCAGATTGCGTAGGTGATGAAACCTTAAGATGTGGATTGCGAGTAGACTCCATATCTAAGACAGAAAAGCATAAATGTTTTTAATAAATATAATTCTAAAAAGAAAATATAAATGATACAAAACAATGCAATACTGAAAACAAACCTTGAACTATGAATGTGCTTCCTGCATTTTCAGCACTACTGTTACCAGATTCCAAAATGCGGTTAATAGTATCCCTGAGTGTTTTATTTGGAAGTAGATCATCGGCAAGAACATTTGTAGCCCCACATACACACTTTGCTTTTGAGATGATATGATCTCTAATACCTGGATTGAACATGTCAAATTACATCATGAAAGAAATTATTCTTGAAAATTGACATTAAGAAATCATGTGATATTAAATTTTCAAAAACAGGCAAAATATGGCACTTAGATCAAATATCAAGGAGCTAGAATTGATTTATGTTATGTTAAACCTGTTTTGCAACCTATATCTTGGTAGCAAACAAACACAAACATGAGAAAAAAAGTTACAACAAGCTTACAATTATCACAAAAGCTCGTAAAACAACATTTGCTCGTTAAGGCAGCATCTTTCATAACTTCCTTGCATATTGGGCAGTGAAGTTCTGGTGGAAGATCACCAACAGATCGTGTGGAAGGCATGCCTTCAATTTCTTTCTCAAAAGCAGCCCTGTTAAATTTAAAATTAGTATTTATATCCAACCAGATTAAAAAATTATGAATAAAAATATACACAAGCATCAAAGAAGAAGTTTACTCATTAGGTTTCATAACAGCGACCGCACCACTAGGCAACGCGTAGGAGCCATCAGGGGTTGCCATGAGCATCGACTTTGGAATACCAGTAGGAGGTTTCACTCTTTTTACATCAAAATTGGGATCGCCATTTGTAGGACAATGCTGAATAAAATGCCCTGAACAAGCAAAAACAAAACGTAGCACAATAGCATAAGTATACAAAGCATTCACCAAAACAAAAGAATGAAATATATAATCAGGATGAGAAATCATCACTTAAATGTATGCATACCTGGAACCTTGCACCTATGACATACATAGCCTGGTGGAGGCGTTTTTCCCTGTACGCCTAATCAAAATCACAGAGAATTATTTTTAATTTGCCTGTTGGAAGCAATTACATGAAAGCCAAGACTGGCCAACATAAATATAGCCAGAAGCAATGCAAGAAGTATAGAAAAGGTCCACAAAAACAAGGTGATTTAACTTAATATGGGTTTTGTTATTGCATATTTGCGCAAGGATAACTGTATAATAGCTAATCTAATAATAAGCAGAAGGCAATCACCAAAACCACGTCCACCCATTCTGCCACCCCTTCCAAATCCTCTACCAGGTCCAAATCCATCAGTACCTTGACTGCAAATCAAGGTGAAAAAAAAATTGAGTACATGAAAACGGTTGCAATAAGTTAAGAAAAGACAAAATAGGACATCTAACCGCTGCCAGTCCAAGGCTGGTGTATCAATTAATGCCTTAATCTTGCTGTCTTCGTCAGCTTTATTTGTAGGAGGAGCATCCGGAACCGCACCATTAAACTGATTTGGCGCTACTTCAGGAATAGCATACAAATCGTTACCAAATTCATCCCAATCGTTATCTTCATTCTGTCATACAAAAATTAATAAATAAAAACCTAATGAATACACCAAAGAATATAAGTAGCCATGTTATCACAGATTAATATACAAAGCAAAGTTTGTGGAACTGCAAAAAAGCTTACATATATCATTGCAGATGAATCAGCAGCTGAAAAATTGCTCTTCTCTGCAGCAGTATCCTCCACCTTACTTTCCACCATCAACCTAAAAATAACAGAAATGCCATAAAAGACCAAAAATAGTCTTCAGCTTGCAGGATTTGAATGATATGACCTCCGGAACCAGATCAGATATTTTCATAATTTATAGAGGAACAACACTGCTACTATATGAAGAGAGGATTTCAACACTACAATGAGAAAAAGTTGATGTACACCAACACTTTCTAAATATTTCGTGTTCCATATTAGTTTGGTCAAGCCAAAAAGAAAAACAGAAAGACAATTAACTGAACAAGAATTTAAAGGTTTGAGATAATACTCTTTCTCAGTAACAATGGGCATGCGAGGTCTTCCTGGAACTCGACGTATTAACACAGATGTATTTTTTGGAATTAACATTGCTTCATCAAGATATTCTGAAATTGCACAACAAAGAGTAACAAACCTATAAAACACTGCAAGGACAATAATGAAACTAAACTTGTAACTTTTAAGTCTATTATCCCTATAAATGAAATGTGAGGATAAGAAAAGGATCGCCAACAAACATTAAGCAATTCCACTGATACTCTCATTAAATTTTCTTCGAAGTATTGACATGCTACAGTTCTTTCGTCACTGGACAGTTCATTAAGAAATAAAGTTCTATCCATGATTCAATGCTCAACCCCAAGTTTCAAAAATGAGCAATTGGTAGAGTAACTCAGAAGCTATGGCTATCAGAAAGAATCAAAAGCCTGGATTTAGAATGCTTCAGCTTGAGGCTAAGAACTGAACCACAAGATTAACACAATCTACCAATATTCCAAATTTCAATTAGTGTTTGTTTAAAGCTTAAGCCTATAGAGAACAAGACCAACCTTCATTAGTTTGGGCATTAGTGACCACGAGGTCGAAGTCAGTACCTCTACCCAAATGCTTTGATTCAAATATTTTTTCTTTCAGAGTACCAACCGATATAAAAGGGCCGTCCATAGCAATTGAATCGTAATCTCGTGCACTCTTAAACTTATAATACACAGCCATTGTTTTTTTTCTTTTCCACAAAATTTATTAAAAAATATAATTAAACAAATCAAAAAAATAGCACACGAAACCCAAAGATGAGCAATCAAAGGCCTGCAAAAAATTGGCCTGGTATTGAACTCGAATATAGACAAAATATGAATACAAAGTAACTCTATTTTTTCAATTTTTTTCAAATACTCAAAGGAAGATCAAACCAACTAATGAAGAACTCTTTGACGCTTCCTCCCCTCGCCTCTTCGTAACAAAGCAAAACTACAATTTCCTCATCAGAAACAGTAGCGAACGAATATCAAATCCAAATCCGGACAATCCCTTGGACTTCAAAGAAAATTATATATTTTCAAATGAGAGTTCGAAGATCGCAGCGACTTGAGAAATAAGACCCCAAGTGTACAGAGTACTCAATCCGTAACGAGGCAAAATCAGCAAAATCAGAATAGACTCCAACAACACAAATCTTCAACAATCAATCCAAAAATCCGATGAGATACAGAAGAATCCTTGAGTGCCGATCGAACAAATCGTCAATCCCGATATATAGATCGGGCTTTCGAAAACTCTTCTTCAGCAGATATGAGAGACGAACAACGAACCTTCAGCGGCTGAATCCGAAATTAACTAACAGATTTAAAGAAAAATTCAAGCAGCAGGGCAATAACTGTGATAGGTAATCATAGAGAGAAGGTTGAATTGGAACTAGGGTTTGCAGGGACGACAGCAAGATGTGAAATATGAGCTTTTTCTAGGTTGAGAAAAACTGAATGGATTGCGTTTTCGCAATATCTAATATTAATTGAATTTATTTAAAAATTTTAAAATAAAATGGCGATAATGGCCTCGTGGACAGGTTGGGATAAAGCCCATGGGTCGGGTAAGTTGTGCTTTATGGGCCTTTTGATTCGATGTACTTTCAGTATTTTAGGGATTTCTAGCTGGAAAATTCTAAATTGTAATGTATACGAATCTATCTTTTAATCTTTATTACAGTTTATTAACCAATTAAAAAATAAATTTGTGTAAGTTATACCTTCCTACATCCACGTCTCATCTTGCTTAGACAATAGTTTTCCATTATACTTTTATTTCTCATTTCTTAACCCTCATTATTCCTTTACATTACTATTTTGCTATTCTTTTTTCAATATTTTTTATTTCACAAGAATAATATCAAAAAGAATAGAAACAATTAATTTTTTTCATTTTAAATAATTTGACAATGTAATTCATGAAAAACAATTTTGTAATAAAAAAAAGTAGGCGAATTATTATACAATTATTTTATTTGTTTATGTTTAAGGTTTTTTATATATTTAATTGTAGTTCAAATAAAAAATTTGTACCTTGTAAAATTAAAAATTGTACATAACCTATATAAGTTTTTATTTGAATTATAGACAAAACTAAACTTATAGAGATAAATTGATTGTATTATAATTCTTCTACTTTTTTATTAGATTTATTTTTTTACAAGTTAAATTATTTTGTATGAAACTATTTTATGTATTATAAATTAATTGTTTTCATTTTTTTAGTATTATTTGTTTGAAATAAAAGAAATTGAAAAGAGAATGTCAAATTATTAATTTAAAGGAATAATAAGGTTTAAAATTGGGAAGAAGAATCCACATATGTGGAATAGAAAATTATTGTCTGAAATAAATAATTAATAAAATGTTGGGAGAAAGAGAAGAGTGGTGAAATGAAAGGGATATAAAACGTGGGTGAATAGAAAGAAATAAAACTTTCAAACTCTATTTTTTAATTGGTTAACAAAAATGAATAGATAGAATTATGATGCTTTACAATACTCCTAGGCTCTAAACTAAAAACATAATACACAGCAAAAATTTTAAAAAATTATTTTATTTCGTATTTTTATAAATCGGAAAAGCTTTACAATTTTTCTTTTTTTCCTTTAAATAAAATTTATTACTTCATTTTTGTTTAACCATTTTTAATGTGATTATTATTCTATCACTTTTTGTTTGTTGAAATACTATCACCTTGCTAAGTATATTTACAGCTATTTTTATTTTGATTTGATATGTTTTATATTTTTTAATATCTTTGATTTTGGTTTAAATATAATTTATACTTTTTTAACCTTTCTAATTCGAACTAATTAAAATTGAATCAATCAAACAAACCCAAAAATTATAAATTTTGTAACAAAAAATGATATATTTAAACAAAAATTGAACTAAACAAGCCGAAAATAAAATGCATAGATTTGGTAAGTTATTTCAAATAGTTTCAGTTTTTTAACACCCTAGAACCATTATCTGTATAAATAAACTAAAATCCATTCTAGGTAGTTATCCCTTTTTTCCTGAAATAATATGTATTAATTAGGGTTCGTTTGTTTCTAGGAAAATATTATGCAGGAAAATATTTTCCGATTTTTCCTACGTTTGTTTGATTTGGATATAAGTCAAAGGAAAATATTGTGCAAGTCAATATAAAATGTAGTGTAAATAATGGAAAATGTTTCAAAAAAAAATGGGAAAACATTTTCATTTATTTTCCTACTTCACCTCCTTCACTGTTAACACCTTCACTTCTTTCACCCACATCAACATATCCATCACTATCTCCACGTCGCTACCACCACCATCACCACCATCCTCCACCTACCGCCGCCACTACCTCCACCTGGACACCACCACTTCCTTTATTCCAGCTTCACCATTTTTTCTACTCACACCAACACATTCATCACTTCCTCCATCCTATTATCTCCATCACGACCAACACCACCTCGTTCATTCATCACCGCCGCCGCCACCACTCCTTCCATCAGCACATCCACTTCTTCCTCAAACACCGCCATCGTCACCACCACCACCTCACCCCGCCACCGTCACCGCCACCACTTCTTCTACCTATATTAACACCACTTCCTCCACCCCTCCATCACCACTACCTTCACCGTCACCACCAAATTCATCCCCTCCATCTACATTTATTTTTATATAAAAATGTAATTCATACTTAATATAATATAATTTTTATATAATAATTATTATGCTATATTTCACATAATTTACTATATATATATAAGTTAAATTAGGATTTTGTATAGTTAAATTTGTGGTTGGAAATTATTTTTCATAATTGTAAATAAACATCAAAAAATATTTTACTGTGATATAGTCAAACATAAGAAAATATTTCATTTTCCTGCATAATATTTTCCCTTACACAATATTTTTCCTTGTATAATATTTTCCTGCAAACAAACGAGATTTTAGTGGGAAAATAAAACCACCAAATAATTTCAACCCATTTAATAATGATGAAGAAATAGTAATTCTATATTGACACCAGTTATTTAACACCATGAAATTTTCACTCTCCATCTTGTTTTCATCTTATGATGGAAATCAAACTACCCAAAGATGAAGGTTGGAGATTGTAAAGTGTAAACGGGTGTCAATCAAGCTGGTGTTAATATATAATTGCGGATGAAGAAAAAAGAGAAAGAAAACATGAAATTGAGAGAAGAAAATAGAAGGAAAAGTTTTGAAGCAAAGTCGCATACAAGCAAACAGCGGTCAGTTACCGCGTATCTCGCCATCCCATGGTTTCGTTGCATCTTCAAATAATCATCTTTCTATTTTCTTTCTTTCAGCTGTAAACTCATTTTTTTTATCTCCCATTCCAATTTCCATTCCATTCCATTCCCTTTGTCCATCCGTCTTCATTTCCGTTGAATCCAGGTATTTTCTGCTCTCTTCCTCCAATCCTTGCCATTTGATTTATATCTATGGCGACAATTTTTTCAAATTTTCAATTTCGCTTCTTGTACTCGATTTTTGTGGCAATTGACAATTATTCCTGGTGCGTTGAATGTTTACAACTTGTTAATGGCTTATATTTCATCTATTAAAAAGAGTGAATTAATTAAATTAAGCTATATGTGAACCAAGATTTTTGTCAAACTAGGAAAGCATGTATGATATATCCTCTCTAAACTCAATTCTATGCTCAAATCACCGTAAGTGATTTTCATTCTGCAACACATATTGATATCACCCTCATCAGTGTATATTATTCTCTTTTTATCGCCACCGTCCTTATTACATAACAGCAGAATCGCTAGAAACTTGTCGAACCTGAATTTCTATGTTATACTTTCATGAGATGAACATAGTTTCATTTTCCTCACAATGATATATGATTTCTGTTTTGTTAGCCACTTTAAGAGTGATGGCCATGGAATATGGGAGGATTTTATTGGGGTATGAAAGAAAGAGTAGTTTTCTCAAGCACTGTCTAGTCTAACATGTTCAGTAATTCCGTGGTAACTTTTTCAGGTAACCATTTGACTGAGATTTCGAGTCAATGGTGTTGATAGGAGGGGCTTTTCATTGAATCGACACTACTTTGTTCGGTGTCTTGTTTCATACTGATGAGATGAAGTATGTATTCTGGCCATAGCATGGCTTCCGTAATTATGAGAGAAATTTTGCGGCATTGCATGTACAGCAACTTTGTGCGGAGAAAATTGCTTTTGGCCAGTATTTTAACAACAGCAACTGGGATTTTCATTTCATCTTTTATATTTACTTATCCACTAAAGCTGTGGTTACAATCATCACCTGAAATAATTTTGTCAAGCACATCATTCAATGGTAGCTTGCAGTTGAGGGAGATTGTTTCTGAGGAAAGACTTTTACAATCTCATACTCTTCCTGCTTCCCCTATTATTGCAGTAAATTATACAGTGCCATTAAGGGAAGCTAGTGCCGCAGTCTTAAAAGAGAAAGATTCTGTAGCTCAAAAGAGAAAGAAGAAGATTAAGTTTTATAATGTTACAAAGGTTGCATCTTCTGTGCCACTGCCCATTGTTCCACCACATCAATTGCAGGTTCAGTATTGATGAACTAACCCTACATTTTGTTTTCTTTTGAAAAATAGTATTGGAACTCTTAAAAATGATTTTTTTTCATGTCTCATTACTTCAGAAATTCATTAGGTCCTTGTCGCCAAATGATGCCCTTTTATATGCCAGAAAAGAGATTGAACTTGCCCCAGTTGTTAAGGATGATCCTTATCTGTATGCGCCCCTATTCCGGAATCTTTCAGTTTTCAAGAGGTATATTTCGTAAATTTTTCTATCACTGCGTTATTTATGCTCAATTTATAATGATTCTCAGCATTATGATAATCAACTTATCAGTGGTAGGTAAAGTTGCACTTCGCATTTTAATGGGGATAACTCAATTCATTAGATTTAATATGGAGATGAATATCACACCATGCATGTTATCTGGTTTTTCTCTTTATATGATTCTTATGACCTCATCTTTGTTTATATATATGCTGTTGCCTTGGATTGTCATTATCTTGTTCCCCTGTGGGTTCAGAACTACGATAGTCCAAGGAGCTCTCATCAATTTGGGTGATTTCTCCTTCTTGGCATTTAATTATTTTTTATGATTGAACTATGTCTTCTGATTTAGGAGATCTATGACTTGCATTTGACTGCTGCATCTCAGTTTAATATATTTTCATTCATTCGTCTTGATGTCATAGGATACTTGAGCTCCTAAACAAAATTAAATAATTGGATAAAACAATTGTTACTAAACATCCCATTTCATTCAGGTATTGTTTGAAGGTGTTACTTTATCCTAAAGTGAACAGTTGAGTGAAACATGTGTGAATTGTTACTCATCATCCCATTTCTTCTTCATGTCTTCATCTAGTTCGTTCTTGGAATGAAGAATGAGGCTGCATATATGCCAGAATTTACTTTAGTTCACCCCTGTAAAAATGCATTTTTTGTGCCAGTGAAGTAGAAGTATATTGATATAGAAGTCAATGGAAAGACCAGATTTAGCACAGTTCAGTATCAGTGAAATTTTGGTGCTGAAGATTTTGATCTGTTCTTGGATTTGATGTATTTATTACTGGTTCACACAATAGATTAGAAACTTCTTACTTAGAATTTGGTTTTGACCACCACACTTTCAGCTGAATTAGGTTTTACCTCATCACTGACGCCTGCTATAAAGTTAATTGTTGATGAATTGTAGTTGAGAAACATGCCTTTTAGTTCATAAAACTTTGAAATTTCTTGGCACTAGTTTTTTTTTTATTTTATTTTGTTAGAATGTCATTACAGCTTTCACCTGTTATAAATACGCCATAAATGTAATTTCCAAGTCATCTATTTCACTTTGTCAATAATATCTAGACTTAATTCCCATTCTTGTATTACG
This sequence comes from Euphorbia schlechtendalii, assembly GCA_949673415.1. Classification (NCBI taxonomy): domain Eukaryota; kingdom Viridiplantae; phylum Streptophyta; class Magnoliopsida; order Malpighiales; family Euphorbiaceae; genus Euphorbia; species Euphorbia schlechtendalii. Next base: position 18,616 of record CATIWQ010162998.1, on the reverse strand, counting down.
TGATCAATGGCCTGGTCTTGTAACATTTCTAGCAGCAGGGTAAAAAAATGGATAAGCTTTGTCTTTGCATTGACATGAAAACAAGCATCAGATAATCGGAAAAGAATCATCTCATTGATTTCATTATACGTTAGTCTTATTAGATACTGATAAATTTCATCGTCATGTGCAATTTCTTCCTCTACAATATGTTCATCAACAAATAGTTTGCTTATGCTTACTCTGTACTTTTAATGTTTTGGTCTATATTTATATCTCATTGGACAATGTTCACTGCATTGTTGTGATTGATTCTTCGCCTGAAGTAGGAGCTATGAGTTGATGGAGCTTATCCTCAAAGTTTACATCTACCCCGATGGGAAGCGACCCATTTTTCGTCAACCGTATCTGAGGGGAATTTATGCTTCTGAAGGATGGTTTATGAAGTTCATGTTGTCAAGCAGAGAGTTTGTTACAAGAGATCCGGAAAAGGCCCACTTATATTATCTTCCATACAGTGCACGCCAGTTAGAGCAGACACTGTATGTGCCTAAATTGCAAGACTTAAAACCGTTGTCAGTATTTTTGAGGGATTACGTCAATATGATTTCTACAAAGTATCCCTTCTGGAACCGCTCGCATGGGTGGGATCATTTTCTTGTTGCCTGCCACGATTGGGTAAGTTAGCCTTTAATTCTTCTTGCATTTTTTTGTTGATGAGGGTTAAGAATTCTTGGTAACGACTTTCCTCATTAATCCATTCATTCATTGCTCTTATTCTGCCTATTATCTGGATTCCAGATTTTAAGATACGGAAAGTTGCTTCACTGATCCCTTGATTTGATTTTGCTATAAATTTTAATTTGCAAATCATATCAGTAGTGAAGCTGAATCACATTCTTCTTTTGTATTATGTCAGATGCCACTGAGGATGCAATTGTGTTTTCGGCATCAGTCTGCTAAATTTTTTCTGAATGCTCCATTTTCAATTGAGTGGATTTGTAAACTAATTTTTTGATGTGATTTGTTTGTTTATTATACGCATGTTGTGTTTGATTTCCTTGTACCCTAAATCCCCTTGCTTCTTACAATTTTTTCCCTCTACCTATTTAGCTTGGAAGTAACATGAACTCAATACGGAGAATCCCCAACTCTTAACATAGTAAATTAAGCATTGCATAGTTTATTCTAACTGCAAAAATAATTAAACAAAGACATAATATATTATTCTAAATATGAATTTAATGAAGTATAACAAAGCAGAAACCATTGATACCCTAATGCAATAACTACTGTAGTTTTATTCTAGGGTTGGCTGCTGTTGGGTGTGTGTATTGTTGGCTGGCAATATTTTAATTGAAAGAATTTTTTGGGGTTTAGTATAAAATATATAATCAACAAAACAAAGTGCTTTCAGAATCTTTTTCTGACTAGATTCCCTCGAATTCAGTGGAACCATTGAATTCATATTTGCTCACCAAACTTTCCTCTCTTGTTGTTTAGGGTCCGTACACATTGACTATGCACAATGAACTGGAAAAAAATACAATAAAGGCACTGTGCAATGCTGACGTGTCTGAAGGTATATTTAATGCCAACAAAGACATTTCGCTGCCCGAAACAACAATAAGGACTCCCAAAAGACCGCTCAGATACATCGGTGGTGGAATGAGAGTATCACAGCGTCCGATCCTGGCCTTCTTTGCTGGAAATATGCATGGTAGGGTAAGGCCAAAGCTTCTAAAGTACTGGAAAAACAAAGACGAAGACATGAGAATTTACGGAGTGCTACCTTCGAGAATATCTCGAAACATGACTTATGTTAAACACATGAAATCTAGTAGGTTTTGTTTATGTCCGATGGGGTACGAGGTGAACAGCCCCCGAATCGTCGAGGCCATATATTACGAGTGTGTCCCAGTAATAATTGCCGATAATTTTGTTCTCCCGTTTAGCGATGTATTAGATTGGAGCGCTTTCTCAGTTGTCGTGGCGGAGAAGGATATTCCTAAACTAAAGGAAATTCTATTGGCTATCCCGATAAGAAGATACCTTACGATGCTGACTAATGTAAAGATGCTGCAAAAACACTTTCTTTGGAATCCAACGCCTCTAAGATATGATTTATTCCACATGATTCTGCATTCCATCTGGCTTAGCAGACTGAACCAAATTCAAATTTCAGACCAATAATAACATGTCTATTCAGCATTCCTAAAGATACAGGTGCACATTTTATTCTCTTTTGCACGTTTTTGGGCTTAATTGAATAAGTTAAACTGTTAGTTCAAGGTTCCTCTTTTTGATGATATGTGAATCTGCCTAATTGAGACTGCTACTTGTTTTTTTAGTGGTGATGTGATATCAGCGATTATTGGAGTTTGTATCTTTTGGCTGAAAAAGATTGGTGCTGTTTGTACCTTGTGATGATGCAGACAAGAAGTAGACAGAGAGAGTTTTGTTTGGTTCTGTCTCATCTAACTTTCATTGTGCAAATTTGACCTTTAGAAATCTTCGTGAAACATGGGATACTCTGTTTCTAGAAGAAAAGATTTTTTTATTTTGTTACTAGACCTGTTAGCGGGCCGGGCACCCGAGCCCGCTTCCATGGACCAGGTTTGGACACGCATTTTTTTAAAAAGCCCGGCCCTGAACTTGTTGGATTTTTCATTCTTTCTGTTCATACTGTGTAAACTTAGCGGCCTTAATATACATTGGAAAAATCTGTAGATGTTTCATTTGATATAATTTTAAATGATCTCTTGATTCCATGTAGTAATTGATTGGAGATTGCGTCACTGTCATCGTTAAATTTACTTTCGTTTGTTTGGTAACGTTGGTTTTTCATGGTATTGTATATTAATAAAAACATTTGTTTTGTCCATGGTAAATTTACGTTGTATGGTTAACGAATTTGAAGCACCTATTGTTTGGTTCTTCATGATATATCCTATACCATAATAAAACTGTACTTTAAACAACAGCTTAATTTAATAAAGTTGCTTAATTTCCATTTTGGTATTCATAATTCACTCTAGTTATCATTGTTGAATTCCGTACATGAAACAATGATATGACAATTTAGTAACAAGTCAGTGAAAAGCTATTTGTATTATGACATTTTAAATACAGAAAAAATGGTATATTTAAAGTAAAGTTGATGTTGAATTCTATTTCAAATTCATACTAAAAATTAAAGCTTGAGATACTTCAAATCCAAAATATCTCATGCCCTACTTTATAACTAATATTGAATATTTTATTATCATTTTGATTTTTTGTAATAAGACATTGAAGTATTTTGCAGTACCTCATGACTTATTAATAATAAAATATTGTTTAACAAAACGAATCTTTTTTGGAGTAGATTAATATATTAATGGGTTGGAGTGAATTTACTGTAAAATTGTACAAATAAAGTAAATACTGTAAAATAGAGGTAGAGTAAAGAACATAGAGTAATGGGTTGGAGATGACCTAATAAATGACTGATACAGCATGTACGCGGCAACGTAAAAAAATTGAGAATCAAAACTTTATGGCTCAATGTATACATTACCCCCTGAATTTGTCCAAAATGATTACTTGCCGCCCTGAACTTGATTAAAATGCATCAGTTTGCATCATCATCGCAGCATGTCAGTTTCTGGTTTATTTAACTTTTCAAATATATCATTTATCTGATTTTTTAATCTCCAACCAGTACCTGACATGTGACATTGAACTAATGCATTTTAAAAAAAATCAGGAGGATATATAATAAATTTGAAAGTTCAGGGTGGTAAATGTCCATTTTGAACAGGTTCAGACATTTATAGGTGCATCAGGCCAACCTTTAAACTGGTTGAACTTGAAATAGGGATATGCAGGCATATTTTTCCTACATTTAGATTTTTAGGGTGACGTTATTGATACGTGTACAAATTACATTATAGTGCCTTCAGGAACAATAAATCAGTAAATTTTTGGATTCCTGTAACTGAAGCCAGCTAACGAATATTCTTATATGATTCGACGAAGGACTATTCCATATAACCATGTAAATGAATGGAAATGTTAAAAATATGAGCTATTTGTATTTGCTTCAATAAGGTGACGGTTGAATTCAGCTTAGCGATACTTCATAGTATCTTGAGTTTTGGAAATTGATATTGGAAATTGATAAAGTAAAATAGGTCAGTATAATTAACTTAGTGTCGAGGTTAAAAAATTTAAGTTGTCAGACGAGAGTACATTCAAAGGAGAATTACAACAAGCTAACCAAATATCAGATTATAACTCGGTTTATGTAAGGTACAAAATTACTCAGTAGTGTGCTAAGTAAATAAAATACTAAGCATAAAGAATTTAACATGTTGTCAACAAATTCATTTAAAAATTATCCTTTAATGTTAACCTATAAACGTTGTTTGCCTATTAACTAGTTTCGTTTAAGAACTGTTTATGTTGATATGCACAAAATTTAAGAAGGAATATTCAAGTGACAAAGCCAAAAGCAACAGTAGGGTTTGTGTGGGGATTAACGCTATAGTCCATGGTCAACAGACAAATATGTCACACTAAAAATCAAGCCGCACGCAACTGCAGACTTTAGATACTCAATCATATGAGAAGATGATGCGTAGCAGATTAGTTAGTGCATCCCTCTCTTCAACGGATTTCGACCAAGATCAAGCTTGGAGAAGTTTTTCTCACAACGGTTTAATCCTGTCCCTTAACGGATTAATCCTATTAGACAACGACAGAAGAATCCAATACAAATTTTTAGCAATGGAAATAAGAATCTAGTTCAAGTTTTCAGCAATGGCTACTTCAAGGCAACCTTATAAAAGAAGATTGAAGCAGCAGTTCCAAACTTGATAAATACATCTGAACTTCTAAGAGCTACATCTCTGTCAAATTACTCAGCTTAAGAAATTCCAAAATTGTCAAGAAGCATTCAAATCTTACTCAGCTTTCTAGAAATGGAGAGAGAAATTAGAATCTTAGCTAAGATTAATCATCGTAAGGAGAGATAATGATTCATAAGTTATTATCTTCAGTTCGTCGTTCTTTAAGAAAAAATATTGAGGAATCTGTGTTGAAGGGGGTATTCAACTCAGTGGGACTAGATTATACATTGGAGGGAACTCTCTGTAATCGAGATCTTTTGTGAAGGCTTTTCTGCCTAGTTAAAGGAGTTAAACACAAGTGGATTAAAGCTCGTGAAGGTTACCTGGGGATTGGAATAGGCAACGACCGAACCAATATAAAATATTTGTGTTTGATTTTTCTAAAACCTTATCTATTTACCCAATATCATAATTGCTCATCATATTCTTTTATATATGTTATCTCTCTTTGTAATTCACTCAAGGTTGTGTTTGTCTATAGACTAAAAGTTTTAATCAGCACAGGCATAGGTAAGGATGGCAATGGACCGGATCTGGATCTGATGTAGACCCATATTTTTATCATTTCAAGGCTAGCGCAAAGTAGATGATACTTGTATCAGCCTTGAAATGATGAAAATATGGGTCCAGATCATATCCAGATCCGGCACATTGCCATCCCTAGGCATAGGTAAACTGAGTAAGATAAAGTTCCTCAGTTTACTCGGCACTTTTTTTTTAACTCAGCACAGGATTCGTATGATAGTAAATTAAACCTTGCGATGTTTTTTTAAGAAGAGTTAGAAAGAATTAATCGTTTTAAGTCGATTAGTCATTCCCCCCCCCCCCCCTCGGACCGATGATATAAATTAAACAGGATCAACAGTCTTTCCTAATTGTTCCTCTTTTAATGAAATATGTATTCCTTCCTAGATAAAAAAGAATAGATATTCCATGATATAAAAAATGATTAAGTATAGTCATGATGGATCCAAACAAAATCACTAGGGATGTTGGGACTTATTTATTTATTAATGTAAGCGCAATTGTGAAAAAAAAAAATAAAAATTTCTTCATATTTTCATTTTATTTGATCATATTATTTAACCACTTTTGGTTGATTAAATTCTGAATTCAAATTCGATGATTATAGTTAGAATATTTTAACGGTAAGAGGTTTTCTTTAAATAATTGGCTGTTTTTTCTTATTATGATTCACTTAGTTCCATTGTTTTGAAACATAACCTCTAAATAAATACCGTAGTTAAAAATTCGATAATAAATAAAATGAACTCTTACGGTTTGAGTGGAACACCTAACCTAAACGAGTGGAAAACAACCCCAAACAAAGATAGGAAACTTCAATTGTGATAATGGAACAAAAATTATTGCATCCGTGTACTAAATATTATCGTTTTAACTAATTCACAATTTTTAAGATAACAATTAATCGAATTAGGTGATTTACTAATTTACCCTTTCATAAATCCCATACTCTATTTTTAAGACTTCATTAATATGTTTAAATATTGATTTCTATATTCTTCTCATTTTGTTATTGAACATTAAATTATGGTTACCTTGAAAGTTGAATAAATTAATAGGGATAGGAATGAAAAACTTAGAGAAAAAGTACATTGAAAATACAGAATGATAATAAAAAAAAATAACAAAATAATGTAAAATGAGAATATTTAGTAGGCAGAAAAGGACCGTAAAATTCTGTTCAGGGACCAAATTTCAACACTTCTAGAAATCCACGTCGGTCAATTTAATTTATAGGATTAAATGATCTATAATTGTGGGTTATGTTAGTTAGAAAAAAAACAAATACAAAAATAAAAGAAATTATAAGTACACTATATATGCTTTGAAAGCATCAATTAGTGAGTCTAGACATGTGCATGACTAGTTTCCAATTGTGATCAATACCATACTACATCTTCTCATATCAGTATTTTAAAAAACCCTAGGTGCTAGATGGAAGTTAAGCGTAGGTGGTGCCTGGGCGGATTTAATTTTTTTATTATTTTAATATTTAATAATACATAATAATTATTATAATATAAATACTAATAGTCTAATACAATAAAATGATAACATTAACAACTCAATTTAATATATAATACTATAAAAATATAAAATAATAAAAAATCGCTGCGGTGTTCCTAAAAATCCTGCCTACGCTTAACACCGCCCGATTTTACAAAATCACGGCGGTGTTTTTAAAAATCCCGCCCAAGTCCGATTTTTAAAACACTGGTTCATATAACAAATCCCTTTAAAAAGTTATCGTAGTTTGTAACAGTGTAAGTTATATCGAGTGTGTAGATATAAAATATATTAGTTTTGTATTTTGATATATGTTAATAACTGAAATACTCCCTCCGTCTACTAAATATTGTCATTTTAACTAATTCACAGTTTTTAAGATAACAACTAACCGAATAAGATGATTTATTAGTTTACCCTTTCATAAATGTCCTATTTAATTTTCAAGACTTTATTAATATGTGCAATAAAAACAATTTGACTTATAGTCTTTTCTTGTTATTGGAGATTAGAATATAATTATATTGAAAGTTGAACAAATTAATAGAAGTAGGAATGTAAAACTTGGAAAAAAAAATATCTTGGAAATACAAAATGACAATAAAAAAGAAACAATGAAATCCCTCTAAAACGACAATATTTAATAGAGGGAAGGAGTATCAAATCTTGTTCTTGAAATCCTATGCCTGTCCTTTTATAGCACAAATGCTGAATTTAATATGCATTATATCACTAATATGTATTTAAATTATACTGTACTTAATTATATGCGTTAAAGCTATAATTGTACAGCAAGGACAAGTCAAAATATTGTTTAATAATAGCTACTTGAAGTTTTTAACGTGTAACACGCAGTTCTTTTGAGTGGTGGAACAATTTCTTTATATAAGACAAAGCTTTGATTGATTTCAAGATCTTATAATAAAATATATCTATTGGAAATTTGTTGGTTTTGGAAACTCATCAAACAACTCTTTTTAGTTTATTCAATATCAAATAATAATTATTCGTGCTTCGTTACGATTACTTTTTAATTATTAATTTCAGGATATAATAACAACCAATAGCAAACAGAGTTACTTAACAACCATGTGACAAATTACCTGTAAAACATGAAGATTGGTGAAGTCAAATGAAGCAAAAGGGCTTTTTTATGAAGAGAAAATTATGAAACAATGAAAGAATAACATTGGCAAATGGCAAATGCATCAAGAACGTGGGAGAAATATGCAGAGGAGATGTGATGACGTTTTGTGAGTTTAGCATTTCTTCGTGTCGTGTCGTTTTGTAGACATTGGCTTGTCACTTGAAATCTTCCTACACTAATTGGAACCTGATTTTCACAATCCACTTCTGCCCGAAACGTTAACTCTTGTCTTGTCACTAGTTATCAAAACAACAAATTCAAATTTTTTTGGGGGCAAAACTCATTCAACCTTAACATTATTTTCATTTATTCATATTAAGCTTTTGATTAACTTTTTCAAGCACATGGAGTGCATACTTTTGTCTATTTTAATCATTTTAGTTTCGACATTATTGACATTTCTGTCGGACAGGGATTCAAATATATGTTGTGTGCAACACTATTTTTTAGTGCACTTTATCGAAAGTGAGCTTTAAATGCACAAGTTAACGGACTCACAAGGGCCGAGGGAGGGGTGCGCTAGATAAATCGATGCCCCCCCGGACAAAGTGTAATATAGCAATATATGATATTTGATTATTGAATGCAAACAAAAATAGGTTCCCCATGAAGATTGCCCAAATGAAAACAAGCGATACAACTGACTAGGATCCATAATCGTAATGGATCAAAAAAATATTTTTATATTTAAATGTTTAGCTGAATGTGTGAAAGATAAAAATGAATACTCTCTCCGAATCTGAAAGATTTTCATCAAAATCAATCAAACATGTATTACTTTACTAAAATGATTAATTTATCACTTTTACTTTATCATAACATTTTCTCTTCTTAATTATTACCTTATAATTTAATTTTTATACTTAATCTCTTTTTTAATTAATACAAGGGTAAATTAAGATATTGTTAAATGTTAATGAGAAAATAAAATACTAACAAAAATGATAATATTTTAACACTTGAAGGAATATTAATTAAGGTTTGAAGATCATGGGTTTATTTCATAATTTTCATAAATTTAATCTATTTTCTTAATAAAGTTTCATTTATTACTTTTTATATTATTTTCCTCGGGTTCACAAGACTGGGATAAATCTCATTAATTTGTTTACAAAGTAAGCGTTTCATCATTGTATCATTATTTGATAAATTTATTAAAACATAATCCTTATACAATAAAAAAATTGAAAGTTAAATCAACAAATTTATTATTTCATTACATCTGATAGACTATCTTTTTATTTACAAAAATAAATATAACACTATTTAAGCACTATATCCATAATAATTCACATAACAATAGTGTTAGATTATGGCTTAAACTTTCGTTATCTTTAATCTCTGTAAATCGACTGAGATCTGAAATGGTTATGAGTCCATACGTAATCATTGGATATGAACTACAAGTAACTGTCCTGAAAAGTTTCAAACATCTTGTCATTGCATTTGCAAGTATGATAGACCAATCCTTGTCCTATGCAAACCCGTGATTTCGTTTCATTACTTTATTCCTTTTATTTTTATATGTTTATTTATAGACAGATTAAATAATTTTTTTTTGCAGGTTATACACTCACGTTAATGGAAAGAATAACTCACTCTATACTGGATGCCGACTCGAAACTGAAATTTCAAAGGACGTGAGTTCAATCAATATGACATATTTTATTTATATAAAATCACTCTTTTTAAATTATTCAAGCAGATGCTAATTTTTATGCATGTTTAACATGGTATAAATCATAGAACGAAAATAAAATTAAGCTTAAATGCAAATAATAAATATGATCTATACAAATCTTGACTGTAATATGCGTGAATAACAATTTATAACCTGAAAAATAAAATCCCGATCCATTGCCAAGTCTTCACAATTTAACATATTTATTCTATTGTCTCTTTAAATTTTAACTTGTTCCAACTAAACCTCTTAAAATGATGCACTTTTATGCAAATTAAGGGGGTTAGGCAGTGACGGAGATAAAAACTTGTATGAGGGAGGACAGAGTTTCATAGAACTTTTTTGGCACATAACTCTTATATCTCCGCAATTTTACCGTTAAAGGATATCTAAGTACAAACTTTACTAGAGTTCATGTTGGATTGTGTATTTTACAACTCTTATTTCAGTGGACTCATTTACAACGTTGTCGTATCTACCCGGTTTTGTCCTATACTATAAAATGAATTTAATGAGAAAATCAATATGCATTCACGGGTGGCGGTACCAATTGCCAAGTCCCATTCTGAAGCTGTGCCTTAAACTCTTCTGACATAGCTTCCTCCAACAATCATGTTTAAATGCATCGATAAAACACTTTGGGTCATTGCTTGTTTTATTAATAACATATGACTTCGGTTTTACAGGTGGTGATTTTCCTGTGGTTTGACGTGTAGTCATTATTTTTTGTGGTGGTGATGGCCTCGGACTACGTTTGCGGGTTGCAATAGGTTTGGAATATTTCTGAAGATTAACTATAAGAGAAATTTCTTGTTGATTCGAAGGTATGTCTGTGGTCGGATTGGTTATAGTGGACGGTTGAGTTTGTGGTGGTGGTTTTTTAGGTATCGGGTTAGGTGTGCTGGGCGATCTATTACGTGTCCGTTTGGATACAGTTTTGGTTGGTTGGGCTGGGATTTTATCTTGTGGTGGGGCGAAATGAGAAATTGGCGGAGGGAAGAAGTTTGAATATGCATTGTAGGCAACGAGTTGAGAGCTAGATATGTAGACAAAGCAACGGTATAATGATCATCCGAGTAAGGAAAAACCTGCTCATGAAAGATGACTTAACGTGAGACAAAAAAATTTCGAGAAACACAATCATAACAATGATATCCCTTATGTGTTTTGTTATAACCTAGAAAGACACATTTTCGAGAATGAAAATTGAGTTTATAAGACAAATAGGCTAGTAACCAAGGATAATGCAAGAAAGCATAATCTGGTTCAACCTGAAATAGCTTGAAAAAAGGTGACAAATCTTAAGTTAACGACATGCGATTAGAGGTAAATTGTTGTGTCAAATGCATATGTCTAGAATTTCATTGATAAATTTGCTCGATGTGACCAATTTCGACAACATGTCTATGTTTCCGTTCCATAGCCTCGTTTTGTTTAGGGGTATGTGGGTAGAACATACGATGTTGAATGTCATTAGAAATGAAATAACTTTTCATTGCAACAAATTCACCCACCATCAGAATGGAACATCTTAATAGGTTGTCCAAAATACTTTTCAACAACATACCAAAACATGATAAATGTGCTCAAGACTTCATATTTGTATCTTAAAAATAGATCCAACAATATTTGTTGACGAAATATAAAAAATAAGATAATATAAATAACCATCAAAAGATTCAATCTGAGACAGCTCCCCCATCGGCACAAATTAAGTTTAACGAATTAGAAGCAATAAACTTCGATAAACGAAATGGAAATTTGTGACTCTTACTAACAATACAACTAGGGTACAAACTATGTAAAGAATTCTTATTTGATGAAAAAATTAATATGTTGACGATTCAAAAGATGGCAAACGAGGACAGATGGATGACCAAGTCTCTCATGCCATGTAAACAGGGAGGTGACATCTAACAGGATTGCAACCGTTAGAGAGAGTGCGTAAAGACCATTCCTATTCGGGACTCGAAGTATCACCTGCTTTGAAATCAGGTCATTGACAACAAAAAATTTATCAAAAAATTCAACAGATACATCGTTAGAGTTGGTTAGAGCACTAAATGACACCAAATTTGTATTCAAAGTAGGAACATGATTAACACTAGACAACTGTAACGACTTATTTGTAGTTGGAATAAAACTAAAACCAACAATTTTAATTAAAAGGGAAGAACCATTACCCAATTGCACTTCCTTCGAACTGGAATACTTTGAATGCGAGTTTAAGCTTACTAAATCCGAGGTCAAATGATGTGTTGCTCTACTATTCATGATCTAGTTGGAATCCGAATGGTGTAAGGTTGTATGGTTGGAGCTTGGTTTAGCAGGGTGGCAGTTAATGGTGGTTCTCGATGATAGGACTTGCCTAGAGATGTGGTTGCAGCCTTGACAATTTTGACACCTAAACGTGCCAATATCTAAAGGTGCAAACTGAGTAGTTCGTCATTAATTTTGAGTGCTAGATTGAGAAAGCATTCTGACAGTATATGGTTATCCAGAGTAGCCCTAATTCTTCCCATGCCGAGAATAAGAATCGAATTACTGTGAGGATTGTCAACAGTCGCAACCTCGTCCTCTTCCTCCTCCATAGCTCGATTTCACTATGTAGTGGGTTTAGGTGTGTTGACGTGTTCAACTAATAAATTTTCCCTCTTAAGGTGCCTCTCCTTAATCATAAGCATCCCAAAAAAATCATCAAACACAATTGTTCGAGCACTAAAAGCACGGCAAGTATCACGCAATGATCCTCACAAGCCATCTAAAAGTGTATCCACGAGATCCTCTTCCAAAACAGGATATTGAGATGAAGCAAGGCGATCCACGATAAGCTTTGCTCTTTGCATATACTCAATCACGTTCTCCGAATTCAACTTAACCAACGAATTCAGTTGTTGCTTAAATTCATGAGCCCGACTCTTTGAGCTCGAGGAATATGCTTGTTCCAACTTAAGCTAAGAAGCTCTCACAGTATGAACTCCAATCACATGCGGTAGCAATGATGATGAAATAGCATTGAAAAGCCATGATAATACCTACTGGTCCTGACGAAACCACAGTTCATAGGCTGGATTTGGCCCATCTATCTCTAATTTTTCATTAGAGATGATGACAGTCCCATCAACATACTTCAAGTAATCATAGCCTGCAATCATGGGCGTGATCAATGTTTTTCATAACACGAAATTAGTGGAATCCAATTTTATTGGCATCTAGTGCAACAACAACGGTGCATCAGTGGAGTCAATTGATGCAACAAAAACACACATGTATGATGGTGGAGATAGAACTTGAAGTAGCGGTAGAGGTAGAACCTAAAGTCGTCATTATATTCAGTCGAAAAACACAAGGACACTTTGAGAAGATGATACGGATGCGATGGGCCGAGAGCGCGCTAGGTGATAGGCGCGGTCCACCGGGGTGTTTTTGTGAAAATAAAAGTATATTGGGTCCGGGACCCAAAAGGTTAAAGAAAAAAAGAAATCGATTTTGATCATCAAAATCCGAAATCTTTGTCTCGTAGTTTAGAGTCGCCACCTGGATAAGCTCTTCCAGAAATTAAAATCCTGTGAGGGTTAACGTCCGGGGGACAGCCCACTAAGACACAAAGATTCGGCACTACACCATATATAGTCCTTTGTAACGAAAAAACAATGTGTTGCCCCACAAAGAGTTTCAATTGCGTTGGTGATAATTAATATCTTGTAACTCAGTTCAGAACAAGTTGCAATAAACATCTAAGTTCATCCAACTCCATATCTGGCAACACATATGCAAAATATCATTGCAAAAGAAAAAACATATAAACACTAAAAAGTGGCGAGACTAATTATAAATAAATAAAGAGGCGGGACTATTTCCCACTATCACTTTGTGACACAGCGAAAATCAACACAAAAAAGGTTTATAGTCGAAATTGGTGAAATCACAAAATTAACGACAACAACTCTTCACAAATCTCTTAGTTGCAAAAGTTTTAAATTGAATTTCTTGTGACGGTAAAACTATCAATTGAAGGTGTTACATGCCTATTTATAGTCTAGGGCAACCATGTTCAAAACAACAAAACAAAATAAGAAGCACACAAAGTTTTAGGAAAATGCAATTTAGTCCCTAAAACATAAAAACATGAAATTGAGGACTTAAACAATATTATTTAGCCAAAAAATGACATAGCACATCGCGAAGCACTGATTTTAATTCAGGGGACCAATTCCGTTAAAATAAGGTAAGAATTTATCGAAATCAAAACTTGAAAATTCACCTGTAATAGGTATCACTTTGGTGAAATCATCTTGAAAAAGATAAGAAATAAAATCTCTTAATTTTTATTTCTTCCTTCAATTACTTAATTGGTTAAAATTAATTAAAAGATATTATTATTAAAAAGTAAAACATTACTTCCGTCAATTACTTAATTTGTTAAAATAAATTGAAAGATGTTATTATTAATAAGTAATACATTACTGATTCCTTATAACTTTTATTAAATTAGTTATTAAAATGGTATAAAATTGCTCAGTTATTCATTAGCGAAAAACTCTATCTTTCTCCCTACCCTTTTTCTTTTATATTACGTATCTTTCTCTACATACGATTCTTCTGTTCTTCCATCTCTGTTTTCAATTTATATGCATGAGTGCTTTCCTGATTCTTTGACTTCATCGTCTTCACCGTTGTGTCCTTCGTAGTGGACCTTCCCGCAGTCCTGGTCTTTCTCTGCTAGTGTTCTTCGTCGCTTTCAGTTAATTTTATCTCATCTCTCTGTTTCTCCCATCGATTATTGTCTTTCTCGTAATTCTATTACCTATTATTATATTATATTTCATCAATTTTTGTTTATTGATAGTGAATGTGTTAATTTTCATATATAATCGAGTGTTGTTGAAAATTAGGGTTTCTTACGTTGTTGAATTAAATTGAATATGGCTTTTAACTCCTTTATATGTTTTTTTTGTTTCTTAGATCTATTAAGAAGATTATGGGTTATATTTGTTGTAAATATATGTTTTGTAACATATGTATTGATGTCCATTAATGTCAAACTTAACTCTTCATTAGTACTATGTAACTTATGTCTTTACATATCCAATGTATTTGTATATAAGTATTGACTTACCCCATTGACTTAATAAGAAGGATAAGATCACTTCTTTCTTACTTTCTCTCCATTTATCTTATGCTTCACATTTCTATAGTTTATGTTCTTGTTTGTTCATTTTATTTACAATACGTTATCAGCACGCTAAGTCTCTACATCGATGATTTTGTTGAAGGTATTTTTTTTATTTTATTATTCCTATCATTTGATATTTATTTTCTGTAATGTTATTTATTTATTTTTTTGTTATGATTAATTTTAATTTATATGTTCCTGCAGAACATATTTGTATATATATCTCTGAAGGATATAACAAATAAGTTTGATTCATATTCTTGAAGAATATATATGTAATTGTATCCTTGAAGGATATAATAATATTTTTTATATATATAAATATTCTCGAAAAAATATATATATTTTTCTTTGTTTAAATGATATTTATCTCATACAAAGTTTTATTTTTCTATGTAGTGAAAATGTCAAATCTCACCAAACTAGAATTTGTAGCCCTTGACATTTCTGGCAAAAATTATTTGTCATGGGTACTTGATGCTGAAATTCATTTGAATGCCATGAATCTTGGAGATTCTATTAAAGAAGAAAATGAAGCGTCCCGCAGGATCGCTCAAAAGCAATGATTTTTCTTAGGCATCATCTACATGAAGAATTGAAAACTGAGTATCTCACTGTTAAGGACCCATTAGTTCTTTGGAATGACCTGAAAGAATGATTTGAACACCAAAAAATTGTGATCCTCCCAAGAGCTGGGTATGAATGGATTCATTTGAGATTGCAAGATTTTAAATCTGTAAGCAAGTATAACTCAGATCTATTCAAAATTAGTTCTCAATTGAAATTATGTGGAGAAAAAATTTCTGATGCGGATATGTTGGAAAAAACATATTCCATTTTTTATGCCTCAAATGTGCTCCTGCAGCAGCAATATTGAGAGTGCGGATTTAAAAAATATTCTGAACTAATTTCTTGTTTGCTTTTGGCTGAACAAAACAATGAGCTCTTGATTAAAAACCACCAATCTCGTCCAACTGGTGCTAGTCCATTCCCTGAAGTGAATGTGATATATTATCAAAATAATGGACGATGCCGTGGAATGAGAGATCATGGTGGTAGAGGAGGTCGTGGCGGTAGAGGACGTCATGGTGGTAGGAATGGAGCTAATTCATCACCACATTTTTATAATACTAAACAAGTCCATAATGGTGAGAACTCTAAGAAGGTGAAACAAAACCATGACAATATTTGTTTTTGATGTGGAAGTTCAGGGCACTGGTCTCACGTATGTCGTACTCAAAAACATCTTGTTGATCTATATAGAGCTTCTTTGAAGAAAAAAGACAAAATTGTTGAAACAAATTTTTATAAGTCAATTGATTTTGATAATAATTTTGAAAAAGGCAAGAACGTTGAAACAAATTTTTATGAGCCAATGAATTTTGGTGATAATTTTGAACCTCTTCCCATCAATTTTGATACAAGTGATTTCTTTGAGGACAAAGATGACAAGATTGACCATTTGATTGGTGATGGAAATGTTCAACCATAAGTTTAGTTTATATTTCAAGAATAAATGTTATGTTTTATTATCTTAATGATGGTTTGAAGGTGTGTTTGTTTGAAATTTTATGAATAATAATGTTATCTTTAATAAGGTATTTATATGTTTTTAATAATAAATGTTATATTTTATGTAATGATTTATTTTACTATGTATATTTACTTTATTTTTTTTTAGATAATGCAAATTTGTCTTAATGTTTTGGAGAACGACATATGCTTAGTGGATAGTAGGACTACCCATACAATTCTTCGTAATAAAAAGTATTGTACATAATTAACATTAGTCGAAATTAATGTTAATACACTATTAGATTCCGCAAATGTAATTGAAGGCTCCAGAAGAGCACATATTTTGTTACAAAATGGAACAAAATTATGTATTAATGATGCGTTGTATTCAAGTAAGTCTCGAAGAAATCTACTAAGTTTTAAGGATATTCGACAAAATGGATATCATATTGAAACCATGAATGAAGGAGATGTTGAATATTTATGTATGATATCATCTAATTTGAACCAAAAGTTCATATTGGAAAAACTTCCAAGTTTATCAATGGGATTGTACTTTACACGATTAAAAATGGTTGAATCAAATTATGCGCACCGAAAGTGCTCTGACCTTCAAAAATTTATACTTTAGCACAATCGCCTTGGTCACCCGGGTTCAACTATGATGCAAAGTATTATTGGCAATACAAGCGAACATGGACTAAATGATCATAAAATCCTATTATCAAATGATTGTTTTTGTAGCTCTTGTACTCAAGGTAAATTGATTATGAGACCTTCTTTATCTAAATTACCTTTGGAGTCTCCCATATTCTTAGAAAGAATACATGGGAATATATGTGGACCTATTCATCCACCTTGTAGACCATTTAGATATTTCATTGTTTTAATTGATGCTTTAACTAGATGGTCTCATGTGTGTTTGCTTTTATCTCGCAATGCTGCTTTTGCTAAGTTTCTTGCTCAAATTATAAAGTTAAGATCAAATTTTCCAGATCATCCAATTAAAAATGTTCACCTTGATAATGCAGGTGAATTTACTTCAAAATCATTTTATGATTTTTGTATGTCAATTGGGATTAATGTTGAGCATTTCGTTCCACATGTACATACTCAAAATGGTTTAGCTGAATCTTTTATTAAGCGTTTACAATTAATTGCTAGACCTTTGCTCATGAAATCTAAACTTCCTATTACTGCGTGGGGACATACTATTAATTATGCAACAACTTTAGTTCGTATCCGACCGAATGCATATCACAAGTTTTCTCCTTTTTAACTTATTTTTTATCAACAACCTAATATATCCCATCTTAGAATTTTTGGTTGTGGTGTGTATGTCCCTATATCTCCTCCTCAACGAACTAAGATGGGTCCTCAACGTCGTTTAGGTATTTATGTTGGGTATGATTCTCCTTCTACTATTAGATACCTTGAACCTTTAATTGGTGATCTTTTTCGAGTAAGATTCTTAGATTGTCAATTTGATGAATCCATATTTCCGCCATTAGGGGAAGATAAAGAAAAAAGGATAAAAGAGAAAGAAATTAGTTGGTATACACCAACATTATCCTCATTTGATACATGGACAAATCAATATGAACTTGAAGTTCAAAGAATAATTCATTTGCAAAATGCAGCAAATCAGCTTCCAGATGTTTTTATAGACACTCAAAAGGTCACAAAATCATATATTCCAGCTGCTAATGTCCCTGCTTGTTTAAATGTCCCTGTAGAACATCCATTGGGTACTACAGTAAAAGAATTCAGTTCACAACGAAAATGTGGTAAACCTATTGGAGCTAAAGATTCTATTCCTCGAAAAAGGACAGAAATGAAACATCATTCAAATGATTCTTGTGAAGAGGTAAAAAATAAAACAAATTCTCAACCTCATATTTCCAAAGAAGTAACCCCTGAAGTGATTTCGGTATTGAAAAATCATGAGATCTCATTAAAAACTGGAAATATGTTACCAAGAGATGAGGTGGTTATAGATAATGTGTTTGCTTATGCAATTGCTTCAGAGTTAACAAATAATGATGAACTTGAGCTTACAAGTGTAGAAGAATGTCGATATCGAAATGATTGGCCAAAATGGAAAGAGGCAATTCAGGCTGAGCTAGACTCATTGGCTAAACGTAAAGTATTTGGACCATTGATATTAACACCAGAAGATGTGAAACCAGTTGGAT
>CATIWQ010162997.1:0-17486 GCA_949673415.1 Euphorbia schlechtendalii | reverse complement strand
TACACAAAATGGTCTAGCAGAATCATTTATTAAGCGTTTGCAATTAATTGCACGACCATTAATTATGCGAACAAATCTCCCTAGTACAGTATGGGGTTATGCAATATTGCATGCAACAAATCTTATAAAATTAAGACCAGTAAGTTACCATGATTATTCTCCATTACAATTAACTTATGGTCATGAACCTGATATTTCTCATCTTAGTGTTTTTGGTTGTGCGGTATATGTACCAATTGCTCCACCTCAAAGGACTAAAATGGGTCCTCAAAGGAGATTAGGAATTTATGTTGGCTATTAATCTCCTTAAATAATTAAATATCTTGAGCCATTAACTGGAAATATGTTTACTGCACGTTTTGCAAATTATCATTTTGATGAAAGCACTTTCCCAAAATTAGGGGAGAGAATATAAATATAATTTTGGAAAAGAAATAATATGGAGTGTTCCATTACTTTTTCATATGGATTTTAAATCAAATAATTCTGAATTTGAAGTTCAAAGAATAATTCATCTTCAAAATTTAGCAAATCGGCTACCCGATGCACTTGCTAATCCTAAACGAGTAACGAAATCGCATATACCGGCAGTAAATGCGCCAATTCATATTGAAGTTCATGAAGAAAAACCTACTAATAATACTCTAACACATTTGAAGTGTGGATGACCTATTGGTTCAAAGAATAAAAATCCTACAAAAAGGAGATTTATTAATAATGAAGATACTCTTGTTGAAGATATAAATGTTGATACACTTCCGGAATAAGTGCAAGCATCTGAAGTATAAACACCTGAAGCTGTTGAAAATGAAGAAATTCAAATAAATTATATTAATAATAAGAAAAGATGGAATAGAGATAAAATGATTATAGACCATATTTTTACCTATAATGTGGCAGTAGCTATTGAAAATAAAAATATGGATCATGAACCACAATCTGTTCAAGAATGTCAAAACAGAAGTGATTGGCAAAAATGGAAAGAAGCAATTCAAGCAGAGTTCAATTCTCTTGAAAAATGAAATGTGTTTGGACCTGCAGTTCGAACACCACAGGATGTAAAACTTGTTGGTTATAAATGGGTTTTTGTAAGAAAGAGAAATGAGAAAAATGAAATACTGAGATATAAAGCTAGATTGGTTGCATAAGGTTTTTCCCAAAGACTCGGGATTGATTATGAAGAAACATATTCTCCAGTGGTGGATGAAATAACTTTTAGATATCTTATTAGTTTTGCAGTGCAAGAAAATTTACAAATGCACTTAATGGATGTTGTTATAGCCTATCTTTATGGTTCACTTGATAATGATATTTATATGAAAATCCCTGAAGGATTAAAATTACTAGAAAAATGTGACAAATGAGAACTTTACTTGATTAAGTTGCAAAGATCATTGTATGGATTAAAACAATCTGGTCACATGTGGTATAATCGACTAAGTGAATATTTATTGAAAGATGGTTATAAAAATGATCCAATTGGTCATTGTGTTTTTATAAAAAGATCGGGATCTAATTTTATTGTTATCTCAATATATGTTGATGACTTAAATATCATTAGAACTCCAGAGGAGATTTCAAAAGCAGTTGATTCTTTAAAGAAAGAATTTGAGATGAAAGATCTGGGAAAGATAAAATTGTGTCTTGGTTTACAAGTTGAGCACCTAGAAAAGGGGCTTTTGGTGCATCAATCAAATTATACACAGAAGATCCTAAAACGTTTTAATATGGACAAAGCACATCCGTTAAGCAACCTAATGGTTGTATGATCACTTGATGTGAAAAATGATATTTTTCATCCTAGAGAAAATAATGAAGAAGTTCTTGGTCCTGAAGTACCATATCTTAGTGCAATAGGTGCCTTAATGTATCTTGCTAATAATACAACGCCAGATATTGCATTTTCTGTGAATTTGTTATCAAGATATAGTGCCGCACCTACGCGAAGACATTGGAATGAAATTAAACATATAATGCACTATCTTTATGGAATTATTGATTTTGGTTTATTTTACTCATATGAACCCAAGCCAGAATTAATTGGATATACAAATGCTGGTTATTTATCTGATCCACACAAAGCTCGATCTAAAACAGGCTACTTATTCACATATGGAGGAACAGCTATATCTTGACGATCTATAAAGCAAACTATTACGGCTACCTCCTCAAATCATGCAGAATTAATAGCAATTCATGAAGCTAGTCGTGAATGTGTATGGCTGAGATCATTAATCAAGCATATTCGAGAAGCATGTGGGAAAGTAACGACTAAAGAAGATCCGACAACAATATATGAAGACAATGCTGCTTGTATTGCTCAATTAAAGGAAGGATACATTAAAGGAGACAGGATAAAGCATATTTCACCAAAAAATTTCTTCGCTCATGATCTTGAAAAGAATGGTGAAATCTGTATTCAACAAATCCGCTATTGCAACAATTTAGCATATTTATTTACCAAAGCTTTACCTTCCTCAACTTTCAAGAAACTGGTTTATAGCATCGGAATGCGTCATCTTAAGGATCTTCAGTCAACTTACGAACAAGGGGAGTAAACACTGTACTCTTTTTCCCTTAACTAAGGTTTTTGTCCCACTAGGTTTTTCCTTGGTAAGGTTTTTAATGTGGCAATGTCCCATTCGCAATTGTACACATCAAAGGGGAGTGTTAAATAATTTGTTATATAATTGATGTGTATTATTATTAGACATTTACAAAATGTCATTAATATTTTAAGCACACATTAGACAACCACATTTAATGTCATTAATGTGTAAGTTCATTTCATTTAATGTTTTGTCTCCCTTTTCTTACTATAAAGATGTAAGAAGTTTATTCATTAAATACACCATCAAAATATTATACAACTTTCATTTCTTCAAATTCTCTAATTCTTTGTTATTATAAATTCCATTTTGTTGTTTCAATTTCCTTGTATTAGTATTTAATTACTAATACATCTCCAACACAAACTATCATTTATTATTGGATCACAAAAACGTAATAAGTTTTTAATTAATAAATATTTTTCGTTTTATTATTCCATATCACATTTTCTAATTAATATATACTATGATTATAAACAAAAATATTATTATATTTTAATTACATTAATAATATTATTATATCAATAACACTAGTAATTATCACTATTTAAAATTTATTTTCACAATATTTATAATTAATGTTAACTACATTAAATAATAATTATTTTTCTATATTAATATTTTTATCATTGTTCTTCTTCTTCTTATTATTATTACTATTAATTTTTATTAAAGTATTAATTAGAATAATCATTATCAAAATTAAAATTTATGAACCTGAACTGAATTTTATAAACCTTAACTGAACTGAACTTAACTTAACTTAACTTAACTTAATGGACCTGAACGGAACTGAACTAAATTGAAGGTGAAGAGAAAAGGGCCGAAATCTTCCTTCAAAACACTCAAAAACACTTAACTTTTAACTATATCAGATATCATTAAAGTACCCAAAATATAAAACAGCCTCCATTAATAAAATGTCACTCACTGTCTGTCCCTCCTCCCCAACTCGAGCCGATATCTGCTACAAATTCTATAAAATTCGATACAAGCTCAAGTTAAATGCCAATGAACAAGAACTGACATAAAAAATATATGCAATAGCGAACCGATTGACATACCCTCACCGATCTTTTCATTCAACTCATGCTCTTTCACGATATCAAAACAAGGAGGCGGTGTTCGAAGCCAATCTTGAGCACATATCGGAGCTTGCAAAATCTAGTAATCCAAGTAACCCTTAAATCAGGTTCCCAGCCGTAAATGTGATAAGTTATGGGAAAGCGGCAAATGTGCATTGGTCAGGCGCATGAAGCCCCATCCAATCAGCTCGGGAAATGTCACAAACGGAAGGGGGGCACACGAACAAACATAATAATTAAAATGGGCCAAGGGAATGTACGTCAAACTTTATGTGACCAACGGAGTCACTGGCAAACTGCCATATATAGTAACGTGCATCGGATGAGAAATTATATTAAGGACCGGGTTCAAAGGACCGGATCGTTACATGCTTATCATGTGTCCTTAAAATCAATTTATATTTTTACTTTTCTATTATTATATTCATTTTTGGGACACATGATAAGCATATAAAGATCCAGTCATCTAGACCTGATCCTTAATATAATTTCCCGCATCAGACGTATACCCTATCAACAAAATCGTTGGCACACTGCCATAATAATTTTTGTCGGACGCACATGCATGCTCTAATCAATGGAGATTTGTTAATATTTTAGTTAATTGGATTGACTAATTTACTAATGCGATCGTGATATATCATCGAACAAGTCAGGAAAGTGCGGAGTGCATGCTTGTTCGAGTTCAATCACGATTCAGGGGTCCAGGGGCGGTTGCCCTTGGCGGGGTCTAAGGGGTAGCGCCCCTGGCCGGGGCTAAGTTCCAACAAAATTTTTTTTCTATTATTACCCCGGAAAGACATATTTTTTGGATAAAAAATCTACATTTTTCTGAAAAATCATGAATTTTCGGATCATGTGTTATCCCGAAAATTTATGTCTTTTGGACATGTCTCTTGAACAAATATATACCTGAAATTGGTCATACTATTTCGGTTCAGAAAATCTCAGCATTTTTGCATTCGAAATTCTTGTTAAACATTCTGATTTGATCCGATTGAAAATTTGGTAGAACCACCGAAATAATTTCAATCTGATTGTGATATTCACGACTTTAAATTTATCCAAGCAATCCTCGATATACCAACAAGATTGACATGCATTAAACATACATGAAATCCCTATCAATGAAGTTACTGCCATAATAAAGTGCGTCAGATGCACATAGCTCCTTTGATGTTTATATATTGAAAGATAAAAAAGCAGTATAATGAAAAATGAAATTCATTATGAAAAGCAAAAGAGACATAATTATGTTGGGGAATCTAATGGAAACAAACTACAAGAAAACAAATGAATTGTTAAAAAAAATAAATTGAAACAGAATAAGGATTCAGCAAACTTGTTCAAATATTCACCAGGTCCCATGGAATAAAATTTGGCAAACTGGCATAGTGACATGGGTCTGACACATATATATGCAAGCCCTTCCAAAATAAACTTACAATGTAAGCCATGCCACATGTGTCATATAAAACTTGAAGAAAACCATATGCCTCTTGCCGTTCGAAGTGGTAAATATCCGAAGAAAACACGTGAAACGCCTTCCATAATGGAGACAGGGAAGTATATTTAGCTCTTTGCATTCATTGGAAAATTCCTTCTGGCTTGTCGGAACCCTTTCCAATTAAGATAATGGAAGTATTGAATTGATTAAGTTAAGTTAAGTTAAGTTCAGTTCAGTTCAGGTAAGTTAAGTTAAGTTAACTTAAGTTCAGTTCAGTTAAGTTCAGCTATGTGTAGTTATAAATTTACATTGAAATAAGTTCAGTTCAGTTAAGATAAGTTTAGTTAAGTTAAGTTAGTTAAGCTTTCAGAAGTTGAAGAGAACAAGGTCCAATACCTTCCATGTTGTGAATAGGTTCGCAAATCTGACTCTTCTGGCCAAAAAAAAAAGGAAGGGCCGGCATCTAGAAGCAAATAACAATATCTACTACCACAATGGAAAATGCCAAATTTGTAAGATTTTGATTTAATGTCCGTAAAATCAGTTTTAAATTAGTATCTACAACGTATTACGTATTATCTGTTTTGATTAAATTTTTATTTGAAGACCGAGAATCGGATCACCCTGCCCTTGAGAATGACTTGTGTCGGGAAGGTTGAAGTCCTAATACTCTTGTAAGCATTATAAAGCACCTTGTTAGATTTTTTTTCTCTTTCTTTACGTTTTCTGATTATTGGACCATCTCAATGATGATCACCATATCTTCATATTTTGGGAACGAAATATTCAGTACAGTTTAGGGAAGGAATTTTACGTGTTTCTCATAGGTAGCGTCAATTGGTGCGCTCAGCTATCTCCAAGATTTGTTTTCTTGACCGGTTATCTATCAACAAAGAAGAGATAAAGGCGGAGTTAGCTAAAACCCCTCTGATGCATTTGTTAGTGTATTTGTAGAGGGAAAAAATGTTAATGAAGTAAGAGAGGGAAAGAGAGTGTGTGTACCTTGGGTTGTGAGGAGTCCTTTTTACAGGGATCTCTTGGTGTTGAATGCATTGTCAATAAACCCCATATAATAAATATCTTGTGTTATATTAGGTCTGGAATGTTTCTCTGATTGAAATTGACTCCTAATGCTCCTCTTTTATGTGGCCTGAGGGTTCCTACAAGACAAAAACCATTGCTATGGGGGAGTAGCCATGTGACTAGCGTAGCCACTTCGATGCTTAAGTTAGATCGGATTTAAGAGAGGAGGCAGGGAGTTTTTTAGTGAATTTAGAATACGTACCTCTGCGTGGTGACCCAAAGGGTCCTTTTATACTCATTGAACATCCCAAGTCTAATCCAAAGTGTGAATCATCTAGAGTTCTAGTTTGAATGGAACTTTATCCTGATGACAGGAAAAAGTTTATCTGAAGTTAGAGTTCTAAATATGGAGCTCTCTTTGGAGGCTCAGAGTTTTAATTGAACTCTTTACTCTCGAGGCGTCGAGGTCTGTCCAGGTGGATAAACCGATTCAGCTTGGTAGCCTCCTGGACATTTCTCTGAGATTCGGAAAGATTTGGTTTCTTCCAAATTTGGGGCGGATACAATCTGCCTGGATGATTACCCAGGCTTTACTCTCGGGGCAGATGAGCTCCGCCTAGATTGGCAGGAACATTCCTAGACTCATCGTAACATTTTTCCCTGCTCCAGGCGGATGTAGTCCACCTGGGGGTTTTGCATGGCATGCACGCGCCTATTATTATTTGACCTTGTTAACAGAAGCCCCCCATCAGTGTGAAAGCTTCTTCAGGAGCTTACGTTTTAGGATCCACCTGGTCCAGGTGGATTTATCATTGGAGACACGTGCCTAGATTTATCATTGGAGACACGTGCCTAGATTTATCATTGTCTTGAGTGGTAATTTTGAAAAGTTTACGTCTTTTCAAATTTTGAACGTGAGGCAAGAAGGGCGCCACGTATCCCTCATGGGGAAAGTGTCCCCTGATATGTCTTTTCAACCCTATATAAGGGTTCCATTTTGTCATTTCATCATTTTCGCAATTCTTCCGGCGATTTTCTGTAACTCTTCCTTTCCAGCGCATTTCTGCAACCTTTCTTCTCCAATCAAGCATTTTCTCTATACAAGTAAGCTCATATACTCCTTCTGCTTTGCCTTTATCATTGATTTACTACTATTTGTTGTTGTTGCTTTCTGCTAAAATTACTGCCATGTTAGTTCTTCGCTTAGCTCCTCTGCTATTCTTTGGATTTAGAGCTGTTAATTTCCTTTTTTGTTTGCCTATCGATGCCTTGACCAATTCGTTGGGAGATGAATTGTGTTTTGTATCTCATTTTCCTAGAATTGCTTATTCCCTTTTCTCCAGAACTGCTTGTTTTTGTGTAGAGCACTTGCTAGATCTCAGATGTTTATTCAATTGATATGAATTTTTATTTGTTCATTCTTCTTGCTATTTAGATCTGAAATACCAACACAGGTAATTTGAATATTGTTTGTACCACCTCGAGTATAATTAGGATTCTTTAGGATCTTCTGATTGATTAGGACTTTTAATAGGTGGTAATGACTGATTCCGCCTCGTCCTCTAGTTACCAATTTAGTAGGGAAATAGCTGAGATGAATTCCAAGTACTTCAAACCTTTGAACATAGATTATACTAATTATGTCTCAAACTCTGGGGCATCTCATCTAACTGAAGTCATGTCTGAGTCGGATGGAAGTAGGGTATCTCACAGTAAGTCCGCCTCCTCTTCGCAGTCCTCTTCTGCGGTGGCTTGGGCCAAGTTAAATGAAGAAATGGGTCGGATTCCTATGGTGCACCCTAGAACAGTGATTGGGGTGTCCTCCGGCTCAAAGAGAATGAAGAAGAGCTCCATCCGCCCCACGAGGTGACATGTAGTCACCCATCCTGAAACTTTAACCAAGGGAAAAGAAAAGCTAGGGAATTAGTGAATAGGATGCCTAGCGTTGACCTTATCAAGTCGATTCAAGATCAGATCGATCTGGAATTTGAGATGGAGGTTTTTCCCTCGCTTAAAGAATGCGAAATAATGCTCCCCTCCAAAGCTCAGCGGATCTCCCGTCCGCCTAAAGGATACTTTGGAATCTACATGGACTAGATTTGGTCAGGGTTTGTTTATCCACTTCCTAAAGGATTCAGCGATGTTCTGAGGGGATTTCGCCTTAGTCCGGCTCAGATCCACCCCAACGCTTGGATTGACTTAGTGGGGCATTATTTAATTTGTACAGGGTTGGAGATGTAGTTTGATGCCGAGTTCTTCGGGCGGATCACCTCGTTAAGGAAGGATGCGAGCGAGGATCTGTATCACTTTACTCACCGAGGTGGTTTTTACAAATTTTTGAATAAAGTAGACTTCGTGAAATATTTCAAACACTACTTTTTCTTTATCAAGCAAGAGGACCGTTACCCTTGGTTTCCAACCGAGCAGAACCTTTCCCCGGATTTAGCTTACCATTCTGCCGGCGCGGACTCTAGGGTAGATGTTGTTAAAGCTCTTAGGAAGGGAGTATGGCCGTGCCAAACCATTAGTTGGGCCATGGAAAAAAATATTAGGATTATTGAGCCTGGTCAATCAGAGCATATTTATCATGCCGGGCCACAAGTTTTCTGAGGTACTTAAAAATTTCTTTTCTTTTCAGTGTTTAATTTTCCTTTTTCTGGTGATCTCGTACAACAAGCCGCCAAGGGATCCAAAGGCAACAAACATTCCAATGAACGAGTTGAGCCTGAATTTATTAGTGGTTCGACTAATGTAGTTCCAGGCATTCGAGGCGAAGATCCGAGCAAGAGGAAAAGGAAGTGTAAAGCTCCTGCTGAGGAGGTTCCGGAGATCGTTGCGGAGCTGCCTCATTCTCCTACGATTGGAGAGGTTTCCCTCCAACCCGTAAGAATTTAAATTTTCCTTTTAAACTTGTTTGTTTGGTATTTAGGTTGTCCTCTTTGTTTCAGGGAGCCAACTTAGACATCCCTACCGACACATCTAGGCAGTTTGCGCCGAGTCTCTTTAGGCGGATCTGCTATCCTTTGCGGGTGAGGGTAATCCCTCCATATACACCGCCTCAATCCAGAGTGTCTTAAGGACCATCTTCCCCCCCCCCCCCCCAGTGGAAAAGGACATCCTGGCGGCCGAGACCTTACTTCAGTCATCCAAAACTCTATTCCTAATGTCCACCGAGGTTCTTCCTTTATCATGTTTATGGTTTAAATTCTTCATTTTTGTTCATTGCTCATAGCGTGGTAGTTGGTCCAGATGGCTTCTTGGGCGCCTGAATTGACATTGAAAAGCCGGGACATGGTGCGACTAGAGCGGACTCATGAGCTCATAACTCATGAGTTAGAGAATATCAATAAGAAGGTTGCAGACCTTGAGGTGGCCAAAGTTGAGTTGAGTCAGTAGCTGGATGAGGCCAACAAAAAGGTAGAGGAGTATCGAAAGAAGGCAGAGGAGATGGCTTTGGCTTAGAATGACTTGTAGAAAATCATCTCAAAACATGAGGCGGAGGTTCCTAAGGTAGTCTCCGATTATAACCAAGCTATGCTCAACATGGCGGTAGATGGCCGCAAATATGGCCACATGGTTTTTGAGGCTTGTCGGGCTTGCCATCCGGATCTTCCTGAGGACCTTTTGATGGGAGTAAAGTATCCCAATGAGCTTGACGAGTAGGAAATGGCTCTTGATGAGTCGATGGAGGAAGAGCCAGAAAGAGGAGATGGCACCGAATTGACCTGCCCCGAAGCGTAGTTATTAGCTTTATTTTTCTTTTAAACTTTTTGTAAGAATATTTTGGCCTTGTTGGCCCTTTTAATGATATATCATTTTTCCACCTCGAGTGTTATTATGTATATTTGCTATCTGAATGGCTCATTTACAGTTTACTTTTACGCCTTCTTGGTCTATTTTTCATAATTCAATGATACTTTAGGTCTTATGCGTTTAAGTCACCTTAATGGCCTTATTCCATTTTTATTATACTTAGGTCTTATGCGCTTCAGCTGCCTCAATGGCCTTGTGCCATTTTATGGTATTTAGGTCTTATGCATTTGAGCCGCTTCAATGGCCTTGGGCCATTTTTATGGTATTTAGGTCTTATGCATTTGAGCCACCTTAATGGCCTTGGGCCATTTTTATGGTATTTAGGTCTTATGCGTTTGAGCCACCTCAATAGCCTTGGGCCATTTTTATGGTATTTAGGTCTTACGCATTTGAGCTGCTTGAATGTTTTAAGCGCTTTCACTTTATTGTTTGTGCAATCTCAAAGTATGATCAGTACTTAAATGTGCACATTTTGAAATTAACTACTTTTTATTGAATGAATTAAAAAGTACATCCGGGAATTCTATGCATCAGGTCATCTACCTCTTCTAAGGGTGGGCCGCTTCGTTAAAAATCTTTAGGACAAAACCCATTGGGAAAAAACCCATAAAGGAAAAGAGTACGACCGCCTAGATCCCTCTAAGAGTCTTAAGCCATGTGATATGGCCTCAGATTTTTTATGTTCTAAGTTCTTGGGACCTCCTTTCCTTCCATGATCTGTAGCTTGTAGGTTGCTAGTCCGATGACTTGTGAAACTTTATAGGGGCCTTCCCAATTCATCCCCAGCTTACCTTTTCCCTCTCGAGCCTGTGAGGCGGTTGCATCCTTGAGGACCATGTCTCCCTCTTGGAGGCGGATTTCTCTGACCTTCCTGTCATAGTATTTAGCAATCCTAGCTTTGTAGGTAGCCATAAGAATGCACACCCTCTCCCACTTCTCTTGCAGATCATCCAGGTGATATCTCATGTTAATGTCATTCTCTTTCTCCGTGTTGTAGGCCACTCGGTCTGATGGAGGACTGATTTCGATAGGTAGAACCGCCTCGACCCCATATACCATTGAAAAAGGTGTTTCTCCGGTAGATGTGCATGGGGTCGATCTGTATGCCCACAGCACATTAATCAACTCATCCGGCCAGACTCCCTTCCTTTCCATTACCCTTTTCTTTATTCCTTGACCGGGTGTTTTATTTGTAATTTCCGTTTGGCCGTTGGTCTGCGGGTGAGCCACTGAGCTAAAGTGGGTCTCAATCTTTAACTCTTTGTAGAATCTTGGAACCTGCTGGATTTGAATTGCGTGCCATTGTCCGAGATGATTCAGTGTGGTACTCCGAATCGCATAATGATGTTCTTTTTTACAAAATCCAGAACCCGTTTTGGAGTGATACTACTAAGAGCGGCTGCCTCGACCCATTTAGTGAAGTGGTCAACAGCCACAAGGATCCATTTTCTTTGTCTGCTTGCTTCAGGAAGGGGTCCCGCAATGTCAATTCCCCATGTTGCGAAGGGCCAGGGGGCGCTATACTGCATGAGGAACGTGTGATTTTTGTGCATGGATTTGACATTGATGGCATGATTTGACATACATCTCTGCGTCCATGTTCATAGATTCCCAATAAAAACCGACAAGGCTTGCTCTTCTAACTAATGTCATTACTGCTTGGTGGGAGCCACAGTATCCTTCATGGATTTCTTGCAGTATTTTGGCTCTTTCTTGAGCCGTTATGCATTTTTTCCAAGCATCGGAGTACGATTTTTTGTAAAGCTCCCCATTAAGCAAGGAAAACCGCATGGCTTTCCTTATCATTTTGGTAGCCTCGATTTTATCATCAGGCAGTCGGTTCGTGGTAAGGTAGTCGTAGATGAACTTCATCCATCTGAGATCACGTTGCTCTATTAGTAAGCTTGACTCCATTTTGTTGTTCGGGTGGGTAATTACCTCATACGGGCAGGTGAGCTTTTTCTACTCTTCTTTGCTCAAAGTCACCTTTGCTAATTCATCTTCCCGCTCATTTGCTTTCCTAGGGATATGTTCAATCTTCCAGGCTACTCCTTTTGACTCTAGTATCTCTATGAGATTTCTTACCATTGTGAGATACTTTGCCATTTTCTATATCCTTTGTCTCAAAGTTTTAATTAATCTGGTTCGCAACTATCCTTGAGTCTCTTTTTAGCAGCAACCTATCTGGCGCTATCTCTCGGGCTAGCTCTAGCCCTTTGACAACTGCCTTGTATTCTGCCACGTTGTTGGTCATGGGGAATTCTAGCTTAGCTGCTTAGGAGAATCTTATTCTTCCAGGGCCTCGAATGTATACGTCGATTCCTGCTCCTTCATGAGAGGATGCTCCATTTACGAGGATTTCTCATTCTTCAATTTTGATTTCTCTGGCGGGCTCGAGCCCAGTGAATTCTACCATAAAGTCTGCTAGAACTTGAGCTTTCATGGTGCTTCTTCTCTCGAATCTTATATCATGTTCCCCCAATTGGATAGCCCACTCAGCAAGTCTCCCTGACGTCTCAGGCCGTTGGAGGACTTTTTTCAACAGGAAGTTAGTCCTTATTACAATTGTGTGGGTCTGGAAGTAGGGTCTTAACCGAGTGGAGGCTGAAATCAAGGCCAAAGTGAGCTTTTCAATCCAAGGGTATCTGAGCTCTATGTTCCTTAGCACCTTGCTAGTGTAGTATATTGGGAATTGGTCTTGCCCTTCCTCTAGAACCAGCACCGTTCCTACCACCTCATCGGTGGCGATCAGGTACATGTAAAGTGTGTCGTCCGGCTGGGGTGTGCTGAGGAGTGGTGGTTTTCCCAAGAATTTGTTTAGCTCTTCGAATGCCTCTTGGAAAGGTTGATCCCACTTGAAGTCTTTGTCTTTTTTCATGGCCTTGTAAAAAGGCATGCATCTCTTAGCTGAGAAAGCAACTATCCTTGAGTCGCTTTTTAGCAGCAACCTATCTGGCGCTATCTCTCGGGCTAGCTCTAGCCCTTTGATAACTGCCTCGTATTCTACCGTGTTGTTGGTCGTGAGGAATACTATCTTAGCTGCGTAGGAGAATCTGATTTTTCCAGGGCCTCGAATGTATACGCCGACTCCTGCTCCTTCATGAGACGATGCTCCATCTACGAGGATTTCCCATTCTTCAGTTTTGATTTCTCTAGCGGGCTCGAGCCCAGTGAATTCTACCACAAAGTTTACCAGAACTTGAGCTTTCATGGCGCTTCTGCTCTCGAATCTTATATCGTGTTCCCCTAATCGGATAACCCACTCAGCAAGTCTCCCTGACGTCTCAGGCCGTTGGAGGACTTTTTTCAATGGGAAGTTAGTCCTTATTACAATTGTGTGGGCCTAGAAGTAGGGTCTTAACCAAGTGGAGGCTGAAATCAAGGCCAAAGAGAGCTTTTTAATCTGAGGGTCTCTGAGCTCTACATTCCTTAGCACCTTGCTAGTGTAGTATATTGGGAATTGGTCCTGCCCTTCCTCTAGAACCACCACCGTTCCTACCGCCTCATCAGTGGTGGCTAGGTACATGTAAAGTGTGTCGTCTGGCTGGGGTGTGTTGAGGAGTGGTGGTTTTCCCAGGAATTTCTTTAGCACTTAGAATGCCTCTTGGCAAGGTTGATCCCACTTGAAGTCTTTATCTTTTTTCATAGCCTTATAAAAAGGCATGCATCTCTTGGCTGAGAAAGAAATGAATCTTCCTAAAGCGTTGATTCTTCTGTTTAATAGTCGAACTTCATTTAGGGTTCGAGGTAGCTCCATCTTTAAAATCGCCTCGATTTTCTCTGGATTGGCCTTGATTCCTCGTTGGGAAATCATGAACCCTAAGAATTTACCCTCTTATACTCCAAATGTGCATTTCTCCGGATTGAGTTTTAGGCGGTATTCTTGCAACACTTTGAAAACCCTTCGGATGTCTTCTGCATGTTCCACCTCGCTTTTGCTCTTTATTATCATATCATCTACGTAAACCTCCATCGATTTTCCTATCTCATCTTGGAACATTTCATTGATCAGCCTTTGATATGTTGCTCCCACATTCTTCAAACCAAAGGGCATGATCGTATAATAGTAAGTGCCTTGGTGGGTTATGAAGGATGTTTTTTCTTCATCAGCGGGGTGCATGGGTATTTGGTTATATCCACTCTTGGCGTCTAACAACTAGTAGACTGCATAGCCGGCTGTTGCATCCGCCAATTGATCCATGCTTGGGAGTGGGTAAGCATCCTTTGGAGTGGCTTTATTTACATCAATGAAGTCCACACACATTCTGTAGGCTCCGCTTGGCTTTTTAACTAGTATAACGTTGGATAACTAGCTCGGATAATGGACCTCTCTGATGTGTCTGGCTTTTGAGAGTTTGTCCGCCTCTTCTTCAATGGCCCGCTGGCTTTCAGGAACATGCTTTCTTTTCTTTTAGATGACCAACTTGGCAATTGGGTTCAGATTCAACCTGTGTTGCATAACTTCTAGTATGACACCGACGAGATCTTCTGATGACCATGAAAAGACATGTTGCTAGTCTGTGAGGGTACAAATTATTTATGCCTTTGCATCATTGCAAAGGTTCTTCCCGATTTTGAGCAAGCGATCTGGACTAACTTTAAGCTCTTCCAGCTCCTCAGCCACCTAGATTTTCTCTGGTCGATCCATCTCCAGCCTTCTTCTACCATGAGTGACTCTCTATGCAATGAGGCAAGATATGCTTCTTGAGATACATGAGGGTTGCCAATTACTACCATAGTCCCTTTTGAAGTTGGTATGTGAAACACCAAGTCCATAGGGGAGATGAGCATGTAGGTTTCAGTTTGGAAAGGTCTACCCAATATGATATTGAAGTCCATTGAGATGTCAGCGATGGTAAACTCCACTTTTCCACTGAATTTAAGTTTGAGGCTTCCCATTTCCACCTCTAGTGTGACTTCTCCCAAGGATTGAATGGGCTGTCCATTAATCCCGATGAGGGGTGAGAATCCGGCTCGAATTCGAGAGTGATGTACTCCAAACTTCTCGATAACACTCTTGGTGATGATATTTACTGAACTGCCAGTGTCCAAAAGGATCCTCCTCATCGTGAAATTTTCTATTGTTGCTTCAACTACTATGGGGTCAGCATGCTGTTTTTCGACTAATGAGTTTTGTCTGAACGGTTTCAGGATTTCCGCCTCGCTTTCCACATTGTTCTTCTTGCTAGACGAGCCTCTATCTCTCTTCTAGGGTGACTCGAATTCTGATCCACCCGCGATCACCATTATTATTCCTTTCGTTGCACCTGACTTTTTATTCGAGTCTTCTTCTCTCTCATCTTCATTTCCCTCTCTCCTTTCATGTCTCTTAGTAATTCCTTTCACAAACTTGCTAAACTTGCTAGCCTTAATCAACTCATGTACTATGTCAGCCAGTGATTTGCAATCATCTGTGTGATGTCCCTTACCCAGTGATAATTGCAGTATTTGTTCAAATCATAGCCCAAGGTGACTCCGTCTGGGATTTTGAGAATGCGAATGTTTTTTTCTCTCTGGAGTCTTTTTGATAGCCACTAGTATCTGGCTCAAAGAGGTGTTCAGCCTGGGTCGTTCTTCCTCTAGATGTCGGCCTCGACTTGATCCGCCTCGACTTTTCCACCTTCTGTCGTCGAATCTTTCTCTGTCCTCTCTCCTTGTTTCCCATCCCCAACTATTATCATTCTTTTGGTTAAAATTTATTTCATTCGCTGGAATCAAATCCTTAGACATTCCAAGTATTTTTTGGAGGCTTTTAGGATGCCTGGTGAGGATCGCATTCCTGAGATCTCAACTCCGCGTGCCTTTCAGCATTGCTGATTAGTGTATAATTACACTTATTATCATTATAATTTTACACAATAAACACTATAGTTTAAGTCATTTTTATACTTCATATAAAAGATTTCACGTGGTATGTAGTTGTTTTTTATGCAAATGCAGATACTACGTAAATCTTGGGAGTAAAATGAACGAAAGTGGAATTCTATGAAAAAAGAGTGAAAAAGGTGCAAAATGATGCGTGGAACTTGAAGATTTGGCTTAGAATCGAAGCTATCAAAGATCGGTGAATTTACAAAGAGATTTCTTAAGAAAACTCAATTCATGGTAGCGACAATACCTCGCGGTCAGGACCTATTCACTTCAGAAATAGAAGTCTGCCAATCAAAGGTAAAAGGTCGCGAATCACATATCGCGGTCACGACATGGACAGTTTTCTGGTATTATCTTCTTAACTACCAACCACTAGATAAGCATGATCGACCGCCATCAACTACCAACGAACAGACACTTATCAAGAGTCAACCAATCATGAAAAGGTGCCTATCCATTATGGATTATATCAAAGCTTCTCAACCAATCACATTGAAGAGATGCAATCTTTCACCAATGGATGTGACTCTTCATTTGGATAGACACAACCCTTCGAACTCTATAAATAGGGCTCCAAACCTCACAAATTTCGTGGCATTCAAGAAGTGCAACACCAGAGTGCAAAAGGTGGCATTAGAATTAGAAAAAGTGAGAGATATAGTTTATGTGTAGTTAGAATCGCTACGTTCCAAAGTGTTAGCAAGAAAATGTTTAAGTGATTCGAATCCTTGTTTTGATCACTAGATTTCTCTACGTATTTAAGAGATTGTTGTATAAGTGTACATGTAAATCACTTATCAATAAAAGTTTTCATTCTTCAATATTCATTTGTTCGATATTCGCAAAGAATAGCATCCTAGCGGAGGTTCTGTACTGGCTGAGACCGAATTCAAAGCAGATGCAAGAATTACGGGAATTGATGACTCCCATTAAAGAGTGGATACGGTTTGATCAACTTTAGCTTTCACTTGCATACCTTACAACTTTGCTTTGCTTTCTACTTTTAGTTTCTATTTCGAAGTTTATGATATGTCTATGTGTCATATTACGTATTTCGTGCTAAGTCTTTTATGTTAATCAAGTTATATGCGTTGGAGTTAATTTTAAGTGTAGTTTCGGGGTTAACGATATCGTGTATAATCACTGGATCTGTGATATAACGCTGTTTAGTGAGCCAACATTTTTGGAATGGTAACTTGCTAAATGTGGCTATGTGAGAGTGACCCGTACTAAGCATAGTATTGATGTTGTCCAGGTTTTCATAATTGTCTTAATTCGTTTGCGCTTGACTTAGAAAAGTCATTTCATGTGTTGCTATGTGGTGAATCATTGAACATCTGAGTGTTTTGAACCGAGTCTATTAGATAATCTAGAGAATCGAAACATCTTTGTTAAACTTGCATGTTTTTTCTTCTATACTGGTTCGTAATGAAAAATCTCTACGCTTAGAGTTTCTAATCTTCCACGTCTATATTTTCTCAACTGTTCGTTCTAATATTCCTACCCAAAAATATTAATTCTATTTTTATTTCCTTATTTTTATCTTTCCCTTCCATATCTTTAGACCTGGTTCCTTCCCTGTGGGTTCGATATCTTTTAAAACTACATCGCAACTGTATACTTGCAGTTATCATCATT
>CATIWQ010162969.1:0-13388 GCA_949673415.1 Euphorbia schlechtendalii | reverse complement strand
TTACAAATAATATTATTAATAACTACCTATATAAAATAATTAATAAAACAATTTTAATATCATTAATAATAAAAAATTTTATAATACGTAAAATCATTTAATTAAAATTTTGTTATTCAAATAATAATTATTGTTACAATTACATGTGAGTTAATAACAATTATTATAATATGTTGTAGTTTGGATTCAAATTATCACTTATTATTGGATTACAAAAACGTAATAATTGTTTTAATTAATAAATATTTTTATTTTATTATTCTATAACACATTTTCTAATTAATTAATACTATGATTATGAATAAAAATATTATTATATTATAGTTACATTAATATTATTATTATATCAATAACACTAGTAAATATCACTATTTAAAAATTACTTTTACTATATTTATAATCAATATTAACTACATTAAATAATAATTATTTTTCTATATTCATATTTTTATCATTATTCTTCTTTTTTTATTACTATTACTATTAATTTTTACTAAAAATTAATTAGAATAATCATTATTAAAATTAAAATTTATGGACCTAAACTGAACTTAATAGACCTTAACTGAACTTAACTGAACTGAACTTAACTTAACTGAACTTAATGGACCTGAACTGAACTTAACTTAAGTAAACTGAACTGAACCAAATTGAAGGTGAAGAGAACAGGCCTTAATAATCACAAAGCACCAAACACTAAAAACAATTATGAGATAAAAGGAAAGAAAAACAACTTACATTAAATAGTCTACAATTTTTATTTCATGATTAATATTAGGGATCTAAACAAGACAAGTCTCATGTTGTACAGTTTAGTATTGAAGATATTTGTAAACTGAGCTTCATTTCCTTTTTATTTCACATCATTCATTATTTTCTCAAAATTTTTCAATTTTCCCTTTTCTTTTTCGACCAATTCAAATAAAAAAAAATTAACACATTTGTTAATTTCGTTATTATAATTACTTTATAAAATTTTAATATCATAGTTATGTAAGCAAATTAAAGAATTTAAATTGATGATTTTGTTAATTTCTTTTTTTCATATAATGCATTTTTCATATTTATATACTTCTTTTTAAGTAAGAAACTCTTTGTATTTAATTGCAAAAAAATTAGATGGTTTGTTTTTATATAAAAAACAAAAATAAATATTTTTGAGCTAGCCGGCCGGAAAAACAACCAACCATTGATGTGGCAAGCCGTTTTGATTGGCAATAACATTTTATGACTGGTCAAAATGACCAGCCACACTAGTGGATGGCTAGAAAATCCGATCGTGCCCAGTTAAAATGATAGATCATATTCTTTTTTTAATTTTCACGTGTGCAAGATCTGTCAATAAGTGGATCCCTTATCATTGAGATCTTCAAGAATATTGAGGTTGCAAGCGCCACTCTCGGTGACCAGAGGTGCTTGTAAAAGATAACAAATGTCGCTTTGGGGGGCTAGCCGAGTGATCGGCATAGCCACTCCGATGCCTAAGTTTGGCAACGGATTTAAAAGAGGTGGCGAGTTTGTTTATTGATTTGAGTGTTTAGAATTTCATACCTTTGAAAGTGTCAATGGGGTCCTTTATATAGGCTCCCAATGCCGGTTTTAAGTGTCCTTGACTAGGAAGGACTTGAGAGTTATTTTCAGTTAGGACTCTTGCCTAAATAATCTATTCCTTCCTAAGTTGGTTGGGATTCTTCCTAATTAGAGTTATGCCCTAATTAGGACTCACATTGCTTGTTGAGAAAGCATAGAGGACGAGATACAGATGGGACTCTATCCCTTATTTGGCACAGGCGAGATTGAGGCTGCTGCCTAGAGCCGCTACTCAAACCGCCTGACCGGATTATATTGTGGTTTGACTTAGTCCTTAACAGTGTCTAGGCGACCAACCTTGGGTTGTTATGGACCGTACGCACCTAGTGATATTTGACTAAGCTATTAGAAGCCCCCCCCCACAAGTATATGAAGCTTCTTTAGGACTTCGACTTTGTCCACCCAATTTAGGCGGTTTCCTAGGAAGGGCCTAGAACGTCAGTTTGTTTTGAACGTATGAATTAAAGTTGATACTAATCATTAAATATTTGTGAAATTTCGAATTTCCTGTCTTGGTTGAGCAACGTCACAGGCATTTGAAGAGACGTCTCTTCAACTTTTCTTCCTCCCTATATAAAGGAGTTTTTCATTTCCTTTTTCACTTTTACCTTCCTCGGATACTTCTTCTCCGGTGACATTTCTTTTTTCTAGTGATTTCCAGCTTCACTTTCATTCCAGCTTTACTTGTTTTCCGGCAACACCTCTTGCAATCATTTTAGCTTAACCCCAAGTCTACTAATACAAGTAAGGTTGAATGAACTTATGGAGGCACATATATCAATTCATAGGAAAATCGATGATATTCATACTCTAATGTTTGTTGCCGAGCGAGATCTACGGGAATCTTATTATAAGATTGACATGTTGATAGAATCGCTTTCCTCCAAATAATTATTCGCTTTTCACTTAGGTTTAGGATTTTGTATAGTTTGTTGTTTGTTGTTTGTTTGTTTGTTTAATTATATGTTTGTTAATGTATGTGTTAAGTATAAAAATAAATAAGAACAACAAGACGTTGATGTTCAATTATTATCTTCACCATAAATTATTCCAGGTATGAATATAGTAAATATTTATTGTTTATATTTAACATGTTTATTTTCTAGAACTAAGTCTAAAAAATTGAAGAAATATAAGGATTGAAGAAGTCGCGACCGCGACTATAGATCGCGCTCGTGACATTATGCAGTAAAACCTTCTATTCCTGTTATGAAGAAAGTCACGATCGTGATAGGCCTTCGCAATCGCGATACGGGAAGAATATTACAGTTACAGATCGTGATTTAACACGTGACAGATGGCTGAAACTGCCATTAACTGCTAGTTTGAAGGGGAAAAAGCAATATTGACTATTTTAACCAATCAATTACCTATTAAAACTCTATATAAAGGTCTAAATTGAATCCATAGCCACCACAACCTTCTAAAGCTTACAAAAGTTCTGATTCTTTCATCTGTATTCTTCTACATTCAACCTTTTTCAACCTCTACTTCAAAAAACCAATATGCCTCATGTTAAGGTAGTCGTAAATAGAAGAGAATTCCCAAATTATCAACAAGATTAAGGTTATCCTTTTCCAATTAATTCGTGTGAAAAAGGGAAAAGATTCCAAGTTCTAAAGAAGTTGGAGATCAATGGTATGATCTTTCTTGATTTGGTTTTCTTAGAAACTTTAGGCCTCCATGAACAAATGGGGATGTATTTTGATGATCTTGGTTTGAGCACGTTTGTGGGAATGCGATTTCCACAAAACCGTGATTGTATTTTAGAATGTCTAGTGACATTCGATTTTGAAGATAAAAGGAAAAGGGCGATTCAATTTTGCAACCAAGGTAGACATTACACTGTCACAAGGGAGATGATGAGTGCTTAGTTCAGGTTCAAAATTGAAAATTCATTGAGCATGACGGATTCTTTTCAAGTGAATCGAGTTTGGGCAAATTTAACAGGTAAGAGAACCTTCGAACCCAAAAATTCTCCAAATAAACTTATTAAGGATGAATGTATTCTTCTACTCCACAAATACCTTGATACTTCGGTATTTTATCGAGTAGAGAACACCAAAGTCCAAAAGATAGATTTGTTTGTTCTTTCTTGTGCATTAAATAAGCAAAAATGGAGTTTGTGGATATAATTTGGGATATGATGAAGAAAAATTCAACGAGCTTGAGAAACAAGATTGGGGCGGCTAAAATTATCACCTCAATCATCTTGGGCGTGCGAAACGAACTCCCCTATGTCCATCAACCGGGTGAGTATTTTCGTTATATGGATGGGAATTACTTGAAGAACACTAGACTTCTTCAAGAGAACGATGGTGTATATTCCTTCTACTCCTACTCCAACTGCACCAAGAAGTTAATCTCGACTCATGAAGATTCTTTCGTCGACCCATTTGATCTAACTACTAGACGTCATCCTGGCAAGGCTCCGATGATCGAAGAAGAAGAAGAAAATGAAGCTCTAGAAGATTAGAAGGCGAGTATGCAACAGAAATTGGACAATTGCCAAGCGGAACTTGGAGTAATGAAGAAAGACATGAACATTCTAAAGAAAAGTAATAAATCGATGCTTCGAAGATTACTATCTTTCTTTAGAAGACAATATTGTCAATTTACTCCTAGTCCTCTGGATTTTCCTTCTCAATAAACGAGTTTACTCTTTTCTTTACTTTACTTTTCTTTTTCAAATTTGTAGACTAGTTGTTTGTTTTTAGTTTTTTTTTAGATTTTTAGATTTTAATAAAGTCTTCCACAATGAGGACATTGTCTTCTTTAGTGTGGAGGGGGCATTTGTAAAAAATCCCAAAAATCCAAAAAAATAAAATTAAATAAAAAAATTGAAGAATTTGAAAATTTTTCTTGATTTTTTTGTTGTTTATACATTATCCATACCTATACTATACTAATATATGTTCCAAGTTTATTTTGAGTGTTAGGTATTTCAAGTTTGATGACAGTGCATATTTCGAATAAATTGTTTCGATTATGAGCACACATTGAGAGTGTGAGCGTTTTGGCACAACATTTAGCATTTGGCAAGGATGAGTTGTGAGTAACATTCAAAAGCAACATTCCAAGTAAGTTTCGATATATATTTCAATGCAACATGAATTAGTATAAGTTGTATAGTTTTAGTTTAATGCAACCGATAAGTTAGTAGTGGAGTAATATCTAGTAGTGTTCTTACTATGAGTTTTATATGTTATTCTCAAATACGTCCTATAAGTATTAAGTGTGTTTAAAGTGTTAGGAAACTATAGCCATAATACTTTGAAAGTGATCAATAAATGATGAAGGTATTAAGAGAAAGAGAGGAAAACCAATGAGTTATGCAAAAGGTGAGGAATGGTACGGAGCAGAAACTGCAACCATTCAATGAGTGAAAAAAGAAAAGTAGCATAGCATGAAAAATGGGTGCAAAGTACGAATCTGTACTTCAAAAACATATGCTTAAAAGAAAAATGAGAGAAAGTGGTATGGAGCATAAAATGCAACCACTAAAAAAGGGGAGACTGGTATGGAGCATAAAATGAAACCACTAAGAGTGTTTTAGCATCATAGGTTACCTAAAAATGCCTTGAGATCAAACTTTCCAAAGTGTGCTCCCTTTGTCCTTTATACTTTATACTATACTTGAGAGAAGGAAATTTTCGAGTAAGCATATAACACTTATATGAAGACGCAATTAGGTTGACCCTCCATTAAGAGCAAAGGTATACAACTGGACTATATAAATTGCGCATTACTAATTTGTGGGAAATTTCAAACTTTTACTTGAACTTTATGCAATGTGGGAATGTGGTACTCACTACGATAGTCTTTCGCCAAATGAGGTACGAACTTGAATACTATTTTATACACTTCTATTGTGTTTACCTTGAGGATAAGGCAAAAGTTAAGTGTGGGGGTGTGATAAGTTGAGTCATTTTATACTTCATATAAAAGATTTCACGTGGTATGTATTTGTTTTTTCATGCCAATGCAGAAACTATGTGAATCTTGGGAGTAAAATGATCAAAGATGGAATTCTATGGAAAAAGAGTGAAAAAGGTGCAAAAAGATGCGTGGAACACAAGGATTTGGCTTAGGATTGGAGTTATCAAAAATTACCAAAGTTGCAAAGAAGAATTATGAAGAAAAGCATGGTTCACGATCGTGACACCCATTCTCTGTCGCGACTTGTTACTCTTCACAAGCAGAAAGTTTTCAATCATTGTTCATAATCATGACATGTGATTCACGCTCGTCACTTGTGACGGTTATTGGTTATCTCTTCTCAACTACCAACCACCGGATAAAAACGATCAACCGCCATCAATTGTCAATTGAAAAAACACCTTTGGGAAGTCAACCAATCATGAAAAGGTGCCTTTCCATTATGGATGAGGATGAATCTTTGCATCCAATCATATTGAAGTGATGCAACCCTTCGCCAATGGACACGACTCTTCATTTGGATAGATGCAAACCTTTGCACTCTATAAATAGGGTTCAAAACCAGTCAATTTCATGGTGGCCATAGTGTGAGACATGCATGGTAGATATTGAATGATTGCATGGTTGTATAGATAAAGAGTGAAAATATATAGATTTTGCTACGTTCAAAGTTTTAGTGAGAAAAATGTATAAGTGATTCGATACTTATTTCGATCACTAGATTTAACAACAAATTCGAGCGATTGCTGTATGAGTGTAATGGTAAAGCACTTATTAATAAAAGTTTTCATTTTTCAACATTCTTTTATTCGAAATTCACAAAGAATAGCATCCTAGCGGAGGTTCTGTACCAGTCGAGATCGAATGCAAAGTAGACACAGGAATTACGGGAATTGACAACTCCCATTAAAGAGTGGATACGGTTTGATCAACTTTAGCTTTCACTTGCATACCTTACAACTTTACTTTGTTTTCTGCTTATACTTTCTATTTTGAAATTTATGATATGTTTATGTGCCATAACGAGTATTTAATCATGCATTATTTAGATTAATGAAGTTATATGCTTTCGAGTTAACTTTAAGAGTGATTTCAGGGTTAACAAGATTTTGTATAATCACTGGATATGTGATTATAACGTTATCTAGTGATCCAACATTTTTGGAGTGGTAACTTGCTAAATATGGCTATGTGAGAGCGACCAGTACTAAGCATAGTAATATTGTTATCCAGGTTCTTATAAATGTCATAATTCGTTTACCCTAGATTTAGAAAAGTCATCTCATGTGTTACTCTGCGATGAATTATTGATTATTAGGGCGTCTAGAATCGTGTTTGTTGAAGTTATCTAGTGTATGAAATCTTCTTGATGATTTTGCATGTTTTTCTCTACTATACTTGTTCTTAGTAAATATCTATATAGTTTACATCTTCTCTAATCTATTCATGCATCTATCTATTCAGTAGTCGACCATCCAAATCATCAAACCCTCTAATAAAATTATCTTATTTCGTTTATTCCGTAACTCTAGTTGGTCTTCAGAACCGAATTCCTTCCCTATGGGATTGATATCTTTTAAAACTACATCGAAACTGTATACTTGTAGTGGTCACCATTTTTCTATTTGATAAGCGGTATTGACAACACCTGTTCGCATTTTGATCTTTTATCTTATTGGTAGAAAAGTGGGGAACAAGGTTTTTAGCACCGTTACCGAATATAAGCCTATTGGTTGCGATCATTGAGCTTGACAAAAGATTCATATATCTCATCTTCGCTACTCAGCAAGACTACCCAAGTGAATCTCGTGAAGTCATCCACAACCACCAATGAAAATCTCTTACCACCATGCGCATTGGCAGAACTTGGCCGAAAAGATCCAAGTGGAGGAGCTCCAACGGTCCCTTAGTTACTACGTGATTAATTGACTTAAAAGATTTCTTAACTTGCTTACCTAATTGGCAAGCTGAGCATAGTTTATCCTTTTCAAAGCTAATGCTGGGTAACCCTACAACTAATTACTTTTTGCCTAATTTGGACAGAATGTTCACATTTATATGACCCAACCTTCTATGCCAAAGCCATGAATTATCCTCCTCAGATACAAGACACACATTAGTGGAGCCAGGGGATAAATCAATCATATATACATTAATAAAAGAGAATAGTATAATCAGTCTTACAATCAATTACTGAGCATCTTGCTGAGTCGAATAAAACCTTTTTACCTTTATCACAAGGCTAGGCTACACTAAGTAAGTTAAACTTCAGACCTTTGACTAGAGAAACCTCTTCAATTGAAGGAGAGACACCGATAGTGCCACAACCCACAATCTTGCC
The DNA here is from genome assembly GCA_949673415.1 of Euphorbia schlechtendalii. Classification (NCBI taxonomy): domain Eukaryota; kingdom Viridiplantae; phylum Streptophyta; class Magnoliopsida; order Malpighiales; family Euphorbiaceae; genus Euphorbia; species Euphorbia schlechtendalii. The sequence goes on along the minus strand of CATIWQ010162969.1, from coordinate 5,518 downwards.
TTTCTGGTTATCTCCAAAACTAACGCTTCCATTTCTTTTGCGCTCTAATGGTATGAACTAGCTTTCATCTCCATATACAGAAAAATCATCCATAAAAACTTCCATAATATCCTCCACATACTTACTAAAAATAGCCCAAACACACCTTTGAAAAGTAGCCGGAGCATTGCACAACCCAAAAGGCATTCTTCTATAAGTAAATGTACCAAATAGACATGTAAAAGTGGTTTTGTCTTGGTCATCTGGCTTAATATGAATTTGAAAGTATCAAGAGAATCCATCAAGAAAACAGTAAAATGCATAACGTAATATCCTTTCTAACATTTGATCTAAAATGGTAAAGGGAAATGGTCTTTCCTAGTGGCTGCATTTAATTTTCTGTAATCTATGCAAACTCTCCATTCAGTTGTTGTCCTAGTAGGAACTAAGTTACCCTTTTCATTTTGAAATACAGTAATACCTCCTTTTTTCAGAACACATTGAACCGGACTGACCCATTCACTATCTGAAATTGGATAGATAATTCCTGCATCTAGCAACTTAATAATCTCCTTTTTAACAACTTCCTTCATGTGAGGATTTAATCTTCTTTGCCTTTCTATTTTAGGTTTACTATCATTTTCCAAATTTATGGAATGCATTACTATATTAGGGCTAATTCCTCTAATATCGGAAATTTGCTAACCAATACTCTTAATTCTACCCTTTATTATCTCCAATAATGCTTCTTCCTGCAGATTAAATAACTTACTAGAAATGATAATGGGTAGGGTATTGTTGCTTCCTAAAAATGCATACTTCAAATGACTAGGCAATTGTTTCAATTCTACTAAGGGTGGTTTATCTACAAAATGTGATGTAGGATCATCTTCTCTAACTAATTTTTCGATTTCAGAGGAATATTGTAAATTTTTAAGATATTCAAATGTTGACTCTTCATGAGATGTAACATGACAAATTTCATCTACGCATGCATCAATTAAGTTATCAATCATGTAATCACCACAAAACTTATCCTAATGTATATTAGTAAACATTTTAAACGCAAAACAAAACACAATAACAAACCGATATATAAATAAAATAAAAAACGTACCGTAGTCTCTAAATTTTTTATCTCTAAGAACGCACTTACCTTCCCTGGCAACGGCTCCAAAAACTTGATCGCAAGATTTTGATTATACTCGTTCTGATAGGTTTATATTCGGTAACGGTGCTAAAAACCTTGTTCCCCACTTTTCTAACGACAAGATAAAAGTTCAAAATATGAATAGGTGTTGTCAATACAACTTATCAAATAGAAAAATGATGACCACTGCAAGTATACAGTTTCGATGTAGTTTTAAAAGATATCGATCCCACGAGAAAGTAATTCGGTTCTAATGACCAACTAGAGTTACGGAACAAACGAAATAAGATAATTTGTATTAGAGGGTTTGGATGACAGACTGATGAATAGATAGATGCATGAACAGATTAGAGAAGATGTAAAATATATAGATATTCCTTACGAACAAGTATAGTAGAGAAAAACATGCAAAATCATCAAGAATATTTCTCACACTAGATAACTTTGACAAACACGGTTCTAGAAGCCCAAATATTCACTAATTCACCGCAAAGCAACACATGAAATGACTTTTCTAAATCTATGGTAAACGAATTATGACACTTATAAAAACCTAGATAACAAAAATACTATGCTTAGTACGGGTCGCTCTCACATAGCCATATTTAGCAAGTTACCACTCCAAAAATGTTAGCTCACTAAACAGCGTTATAGTCATAGATCCAGTGATTATACACAATCTTGTTAACCCTAAAATCACTCTTAAAGTTAACTCAAAAGCATATAACTTCATTAATATAAATGATGCAAGATGAAATACTCGTTACGATACATAGACATATCATAAATTTTGAAATAGAAAGTATAAGTAGAAAACAAAGTAAAGTTGTATGATATGCAAGTGAAAGCTAAAGTTAATCAAACCGTATCCACTCTTTAATGGGGGTCGTCAATTCCCGCAATTCCTGCATCTACTTTGAATTCGGTCTTGACTCGTACAAAACCACCGCTAGGATGCTATTCTTTGTGAATTTCGAATAAAAGAATGTTGAAGAATGAAAACTTTTATTGATAAGTGCTTTGCAATTACACTCATACAACAATCGCTCGAATTTGTGTAGAAATCTAGTAATCGAAATAAGAATCGAATCACTTACACATTGTTCTCATTAAGACTTTGAACGTAGAGAAATCTATATATTTTCACTCTCTATCTATGCATACACGTTTTCTTCATCTACCATGCCATGCATCTCTTACCCACATCCATTAAATTGGTTGAATTTGAACTCTATTTATTGAGTATGAAGGGTTGCGTCTATCCAAACGAAGAGTCGTATCCATTGGCGAAGGGTTGCATCACTTCAATATGATTGGATGCAAAGATTCATCCTCATCCACAATGGAAAGACATCTTTTCATGATTGGTTGACTTCTAAAAGGTGTCTTTTCAATTGACAGTTGATGGCGATTGATCGTTCTTATCCAGCGATTGGTAGTTGAGAAGAGATAACCAATAACCGTTACAAGTCGCAAGCGCGAATCACATAATCGCGATCATGAAAAATGATTGGAAACTTTCAACTTGTGAAGAGTAACAAGTCGCGATTGTGAATGGGTTTCACGATCATGAACCATGTTTTTCTTCATAATTCTTCTTTGCACCTTTGCTGATTTTTTATAACTCCAATCCTAAGCCAAATCCTTGTGTTCCACGCATCTTTTTGCACCTTTTTCACTCTTTTTCCATAGAATTCCATCTTTGATCATTTTACTTCCAAGATTTACCTAGTTTCTGCATTTGCATAAAAAACAACTACATACCATGTGAAATCTTTTATATGAAGTATAAAATGTCTCAAAACCATATTGTTTTATGATTGCAAATATCATGATGATAATTGTAATTATACACTTATCGGTTTGAATTTGGATGATGAGAAGAAATTAGTTGGGTTTAGTAGTGATTTGGTTTAAGGATTAGGGATTTCGATTTAGAGTTATTCATTTGGGGATTTTTGGTGAACAATGTCTAAATTAGTGAATCTGGGCTTTTTATAGGGTGGTTTTTTGGGTTGGATGATTTTTCCCCTTGCCACGTCAGCTTTTTAAATGGTATCTAAAAAAAGTTCTCTTTTTCTAACATTTGAAACCACAAGCATGCTTTTGCAAAAAAAAATTCCACAAGGACTATTTCGCAAATCGGCCAAACCACAGGGCATGATTTTAAACTTTACCATTTTTTATGGCTATTAAGGTTTGGCTGAGGGTTTGTGCTGGTTAATTAAGACAGTAATTGAACATGCAAACTTGCAAGGTGAAATTTCAATACTTAAAATTAACCCTAAAGGAACTCCAAAGCATGCCATAATTGATATAATCTAAGCTGTAACGTTCCATAGATGCTCATAGGTTTATAAAACTTAATAAAAGAAACCTAGCATCTAAGTTAAGAGCATTACCAATTGATGCGTGACTTTCCTTTGGTGTGGCACTCCCTTAGAACAAATGGAAATCACTTCGTTAGCATTAGCCTCCAAAATAGGACAGCATCTATGATTGATCCACACAAAACTGACTGATTAAAACCTGCCGTTGAGGAAGAACTTATTGGTAGACAGCAGCTGCTAGACCACTCAAAGACCAAACCTAAAAATATAACTTAGAAGGATCCCTTCAAAATATGAATAAGCATTCAAAAGAATTCTTGCAAAAGCTAAGAAACTCGTGGAGGATTTCACAAAAAATTCATGAAGAAAGATGTAAAAACTTAGAAGTGAGGTTGAGCTGAAGTAAAGGAGGGGGGTGGACCACTATTTATAGTGGGAGGGGAGAAAAAAGCTCCCCTCATTTAGCAATGTGGGATGGGAATATTCCCATTCCACATGGGTTATCGTGCGGAGCTCCAGCTCCGCGCTGTCAACCCGTGATGCGGGCTGTGCGGCTGCCACAAAGCAAGTTATAATGAGTTTCCTTGTCCTGCAAGCCTAGCTTGCAAGCCATAGCGATGGGCCGACGCAGCAAGCCCACGCAAGCACTGCCCAGCAGCGCTTGCTAGCTTGCTACCCACCAGCATGTGTTGGTCTTACACCAGCGCAAGCTAGCAACCCGCGAGCCAATTTTCTCACGGGGCAACCACGCAGGCCCCACCCACGAACATCCCGTGTTTGCGATGCCCACTCGCAACGGGAAAAATTCCCTTGCTCGCCCCCAAGCAATTTTTCCAAAACCCCTCCTTAAACTTTTAATTATTGTTTGGTCTAACAAATTAATAATTTATCCAACGATTTTGACTTTCTTAATTTTCTCGGCATAGACCTAGTTTATAAGCTCTTTAGTTAGTCCTAAAAAGACCCAAAAAGTGTGAACTCATTGGATCCCAAAGTATAGAGCCGTTAAAGGTTAACCTAAACTTGCTTCCCATCTAGGAACCTTTAAGCTCAATATTCTGGACCGATATGGAACTCGATAATTCTAGACGATCAAATGGGCTTTCTAGCAAAGGTGCATGATCCCCCGATACTCGAAATGTCACGTACCTGTGACTTGATCTTGTTTTGAAATAATAATTAATACAATACACTCCTTCCATCAGACTAAATACCATCCAGTTTATTGAGCTCGGATTAAGTCTTAGCTCATGTAATAGCCATAATCATGGAGTTAGACTTGTTCACGAAGAACACCACTCACCATAATGTATCAAGATTGACTAAAAACCTGTTCTATCAAACTTATACTCTGATTAGAGGTTTATGAGTGTATCTCTTCAATAATAGGCCTTAAGGTACAACTCCCATTATATCACTATATCAAGAGCGATAGATCTTAGCTTGACTACTCGGCTCACCAATGAGTGATCATCACTATACTCGTATCATCTTGATCAACAAGATATGAATAAGTATGACCCAAAGTATAGCAACTCCTACACACGGTAACCAGTATCTCAGGTCTGATGATACTTGTACTGCAACTGCAATAAGACATGACACTAACACATGGATATAGTTATTCTGAGTGTCTGTCTTATAGCGATCTCCAATGAATTACTCGAATACATTCATGTGTTAACTCAACGTACCACCTTCAGCTCGTGAGATAGGCTGCTTGGATCTAATCCAAGGTGTAAGCCTACACATGATAATCTGTCCACTTCATTTATGTCTAGTATCAATGAAACTACGACTAAGGATATTTAAGCTATTCATAGAAACACGTGTGTGCAGTTCTCACACCACATAGCTCCCACTATGGCCATACACTTTTACGCTACGAAGTAGTCATGGACTTTATCTTATCAATGCGCATATACATAATACTATACATATATGATACCAACGAGATACATAAATAAATTGAAAGCACTGATAAGCAACAAAGATGCCTTAATTATTATTAATAATAATCTGAAACCATTTGCACATTATAACTAATTGAGATATATTG
>CATIWQ010162939.1:0-20431 GCA_949673415.1 Euphorbia schlechtendalii | reverse complement strand
CGTTTTCAATCCTAGTAGGCCCTCTATTATATGAACGTTTAAATTTTATTATTTGTTTCATACACTCTTAGTCAAAAAATATTTTGCTAAATTAAACTCAGTAGCTAAACGAACATATAACTATTATATATAATAAGGGATAGATTAAAAAATATTACAAATCTTCAAATAAAAATAAACCGTGGGTAATTTATATTTACAAATATATTTACATAGGCAATATTGAATTTTTAAGTTCACATGTTTATTTGTCCTTATATCATTTAACATTACTCAGTTGGTTTGTATGCAATGCAATTGATTATCTTTTTTTTTTTTTTGTGTCTATGTGCCTTTAGTACAGATCATGTGATTTGTTGTTATTTATATGTTTATGTAGGCAAATTCTATGATGAAGGACTCATGTTGAATGTTAGTTTAGTAAGTAAAATATCGAATGTGTATTCATAAAAAAAATCAAATGTGATGCCATGGTTTGTCCATGTTACGAATCAGTTGCATCAACAAATATGTTGGTGAGAAAGACAGTAAGGATTAAATCAAACATGTCAAATTAATTAGAATAAAAAAACAAATTTGGTGGGTTAATCTGACAATGAGTTAAATATTAAAAAAAGTACCAATCCCACCCAATTTTGAATGACTGATAGCTGCCGGTGGCTACCTATTTTTGTAATCTTCATAATCTTTTCCTTGATGCTTCCTAATGAAGCTTACTCATTCCTATTCTGCTTCTAAACAAATCACACCAATTATGCATTGCCAAATCTTTTTCAAATCACGAACCAAATTATGATTCAGTATCTTTGCACATATATGGTATCCGTCGGGTGAATTCCGCAGCCTTCAACGTCCTTGGAACCTGCAAAACAAGTCTTCGACCGGAAATATTTCCAGCGAAAACCCTCCGATGCTAAAGTAAGCGATTTGGGAGAGGTGATAAGTGTGTATTCTCAAAATAGCAGTTACCTCAAAAGTGGGAGATTGTCTTGCTATTTTAGGAAGTGGTGTAATGATGACGGGCGGGGCCTGCCTGTGAGCTGTGCGCAAGTGGCAAGCCACTTAGGGGTCTTTTCTGCCGCCGGGGCATTAAATGTTTCCCATCTGCCAGTCAGGTTTGCATTTAATGCGACAGTGGAGAGATAAGGAGTGCGCTGAATAGGCAAGGGTCGCGCTGAAGGCGCTTCAGCGAAGACACGGAGGGTATCACTGAAGGAGTAGTTTAGCATTGAGGCCTTGATGCATAAGTGTTGAGGTATGTTCAGGCCAAACATGCTTCGGCGATGTTATCGTGCTGAAGCAAGTTGCGATGCGTTTTTCTGCTAAAGCATAGTTCGCTAAGGAGCCCCTTCTTTCTAGACCAAGGTATGTTATTTGGGCCTTAATGAGCCTTGATATCAAGAGTCACCCCCAAAAAAAGCCCAAATAAAGGCTATTTAGGGCCGGAGGAAAAGCCAGCGCGGGTGCCCTACCACGCGTGGCGCCATTTTGGTGAGCTGCGATTATTGGATAGGACGTGACCTTTCGCATCCACCGTTTTAAGCAATCATAGTGACCGTGCTCTGTGTAACGGGTTTATTTCCTCGTGAAATGTGTTGTTTACTGTATAAATATGTGTCCTTGATCTCAAGTAGATTATTCTGTCTTCTTTATTATCCCAAATTCTTCCTGCTCTTCTTTGCTCCAATTTCTTTCGATGATTTTCAACAAACTTCCTTTGTTTCCATAATTGAGTGAGTACTTGCCTCCCTTTCCTTCTTTCCTTCTTAGTATTTTGGAGAAAATGTCTTCCGGGTCTTCTGATTCCTGCACTTTGGTCCACCGCGCCGATCGTCGTTAACCGACTGAAGAGCATAGTGACCCATTCCCTCCTGAATCACCTGAATCGCTACCCCCCCGTTCTGTTTTCGTCGTTCTACCTCTGAGGGCTATGGAGGCCATCTCCTTTGTGATGGAGATGGTGGGTGGTGGCTCGAGGTATGTCCCACGCCGCCAAGTGGTGGCGGGAGAGTCTCCATCTCCATTTCCCTTTGAAGGAGCCGATTGCCAAACGCCCACCACTATTAAGAAGAAGGAGGCGAATGAGATCCATGAGCTCTTGCTCGGAGATGCTCGCGGCATAAACGGGCAGGAGCCAAAGAAGGAGGAGGTTATGTGGAATCCCCCAAAGAAGGACTTCGTTACTGTGCTATCATAGCAAGTGTGGTGGGGATTCCGCTTCCCTATGGACACCGGTGTGGTGGATGTGCTGCGCAAGTTCGGCCTATGTCCCGGCCAGTTGCATCCTAATGCATGGATTGTCTTGGCTATACTAGCAAGGATGTATCGCAATCTCTGCTTTGCCCTCTCGGGGCTTGTATTTTGCCTCTTCTTCAGGCCACGCACTTAGCATGCGGGGAGCCTTTATTTTCTAGGGGAGCAAGAGGAAGACCACGTTGAAACCAGTGGGGAAGCAATCCCATGTTAGGGATTTCAAGGACAAATGGTTCTGGATCTTCCCCCATCCTGATAGTGTGAGGGAGGGTGCGCCGAATCCATTAAGTGAAAGAAAGTTCCCTTTCCATACCCAATGGAATCGTAACCCCGAGGATCCCTACACCTGGCGTCGTGCCTTGGCTTGAGCCCTTCGCAGCGTTGAGGGGTGGAGATTGTGCACCAAATCCATTCAAGCATTCACTGGCGCGTAGCTGAGTACCTACTGGGTTAACTCGATGGCCTCTTCTACTGGATGGATAAAGGGGCCATCGTGTATACCAATTTAACTGCTGAGGATGGTCAGATTTTGTGAAACTGATTCTTTTCTTTTATTTGTAGAATGGCTCGTATTGAGTGAAAACCAAAAATTATTCCTATAGAGGTAGCGGCGCGGATCCAAGCACTAGAGGGGGCCCAGACGAGCGCGGGGAGCGGAGTGGAAGATGCTTCGGCGGATATGGCGATGCCAGTGGCTTCGATGGTGAGGCCAAAAGAGGAGGGCGCCACTACTGGGGGATGGGCCCAACAGCTGTTGGATGAGGGGATCCTGAATCCCCTTGCTGTTTAAGGGGTGACGAGCAGGGCCGAAGAGGATGTGGTTATTATGAGCGAACGACACAGAGCGTAGGTCGGGAGCGCATAGAAATGAGAGGTACGGTCCACCGGAGTGTTTAAAAAAGTACTGGGTCGTGGACTCGGAAGGTTTTGTAGAGAAAGCAAAAACATTTAGATCAATCAAACCTGAATCCACCGTCTCTTAGTGTGGAGCCATCACCTAGATTAGCTCTTTTTAGGAATTAGAGTCTTGTGAGACTTAACGTCAGGGGACGGGTCACTTAGACACAGAGATTCGGGTTCGGGATAGGTTGCTTATTTCTTATGTGATCACATTTTATTACATTTATAGAAAACCGTATTTCTTAATTGTTTATATTCGCACTTACACCGTTTTCGAGTTATTGTGCATGATGCATATGGAAAATAATAAAACCATGCATAAAGCGATAAATAGATGCGAGAAAGTAAAGAATAAAGATTACATAACCTCTGGGGATGCAACCGCTCGCCTAATCTATTAATTACATTTCCCAAAAAATAATATTTGCAATACTCGAAGGAAAATAAAATCTTAGGCATACATCTAACCTACATCCACAAAGGTTAGTACGAAATATGGCACATATGTTCGATTTGATTTTGAGAAGGCCCGTGTGGCCTAATTAAAACATCGATGGTTTAAAGTTATTATTCTAAATAAAAATGGTTCATTTTTAGTTACATGTACGTTGATCAATTTTATTAGTGAAAATGACCACATGGCAAAGTGTGAGGCCAGTTATCCGGGAATATTTTTTATTCCCTTCGTGAGGGTATTCTAACATGAAAATTAAAAAGAAATAAAAGATAAAGAAGAAAATTACAACATTTACAATAATATTAATAAATAAGACAATTCCTAGGTCCGCAAATAAAATCAGAAAAAGATGAAGCAAACGAGAGCACGGAATCCGTAATTCTAGGAACTCAGAGGCTTACCCTTTCGGCGTGAATCCACTTTGACGTATCCGTATGATCCCAGGGAGCATTCCTCGTTCGTTTTAATTTAGTTATGGTTTAATTGGAAAATAAGTGTTTATTTATCCAAAAGATAATCAGATTCGGGTTCTAAATTTGTTTTAGACCCGAGAATATATGCGGATTTAAGAAGAAAAGTAGATGAAGAATGATTTGAAAATAATTAAAAGTTGAAACCCAAAAGTGTTTTGGATCCAAGAAAATATTGGAAGAAATTAAAGAAAATATTTTTTGTAGTGTTTGTCAGTGTTTTTTTTCTGAAAAGAAGAATTTTCTCTGAAATTTCAAGCCCCCCTCAATCCAAAAAAAAAGTCCTGAATTTATAGAAATTCAGGACGGGCTAAACCAGACTCGCTGGGGAGTTCAACGAGCTCGCTGGACTCTCCAGTGAGACTCCTCGCTGGAGAGTCCTGCGAGTTCGCTGGACTCTCCAGCGAGGTGCTGGAAATTCCAGCACTCGTTGGCCTAGCGAGCCCATTTCGGCTCGATATATATTTTTTATTAAATTATTAACTAATTTTTATTTTTATTTTTTTCAAAATTAAGTCTTTAACACAACTCGGTGACGAGGAACATTCTCATTCAGAGATCTTCAGATAATAAAAAATTATGTGATTCGAGGATAAAAATCCCGAAAAGCCATCATCATTGAACACGAGAGCTGGTACAAAATCTCATGCTCACAGCTATCATAGAAACCACACCTCAGAGGGCCTTAGTTCCCTCGGCCACCCTAGAGGGCTTCCCCTTAGGGCGAAGACGCCTTCTGCACCCTCCAAGGGGGTGGAGATTAGGGAGAGGGTGAGGTTGAAGTTGGAAGGAAGGCCCCCAAAGGGGAAGCTTCGATCTCGGATGAGGAGCAGGTCCAATGGGTCAAAGTTGATCCGCCACTGGTATGTCACTCATAACTGAAGAGTTTGAATCCGCTAAATTCATCTTTGCTACTGTTGTGCACAATTAATAACTAGAGTTTGTTATTTTGCAGTTGTGGCGAAAAGTCCACGGGAAGGATGTGCCTCTGCTGAAGGTGGAGGTTGTTGGTGAGCTGGGGCGCTACACGGAACTGCCCCATGAAGATGCACAATTCAGCGCAAGGGCCCTGCCGAGTGTTTGTAAGATTTTGACTATTCTAGTTCCGAAAGGCTTATATTCGGTAACGGTGCCAAAAACCTTGTCCCCCACTTTTCTACTGATAAGATAAAAGTTCTAAATATGAAAAAGTGTTATCAGTACCGCTTATCAAATAGAAAAATGATGACCTCTACAAGTATACAGTTACGATGTAGTTTTAAAAGATATCGATCCCACAGAGAAGGAACCAGTTCTAAAGACCAACATGAGTAACGGAACAAAGAAAATAGAATAGATAATTTTATTGTTGTTGGGTTGGTAGGGATATGATGGTAAATAAATAGATAAATGTATAAATAGATTAGAGTAGAAGAAATCGGTATAGATTATCCCTACTAACAAGTATAGCAAAGAAAACATACAAAATCATCAAAGATATTATGTACACTAGACTACTTTAACATATTCGATTCTAGACACTCAAATATTCAATTATTCACCGCAGAGCAACACATGAAATAACTTTTCTAAATTTAGTGCAAACTAATTAAGACGATTATATAAACCTGGATAACAATAGTACTATGCTTAGTACGGGTCACTCTCACATAGCCATATTTAACAAGTTAGAGCGTTATAATCACAGATCCAGTGATTATACATAATCTTGTTAACCCCGAAATCACTCTTAAAGTTAACTCAAAAGCATATAACTTGATTAATATAAAAGACTCAACACGAAATACACAATATGACACATAGACATATCATATACTTTGAAATAGAAAGTATAAATAGAAAACAAAGCAAAGTTGTAAGGTATGCAAGTGAAAGCTAAAGTTGATCAAACCGTAACCGCTCTTTAATGGGAGTCGTCAATTCCTGCAATTCTTACGTCTGCTTTGAATTCGGTCTCGGCTCATACAGAACCTCCGCTAGGATGCTATTCTTTGTGAATATTGAATAAACGAATATTGAAGAATGAAAAATTTTAGTGATAAGTGACTTGCAGTTACACTTATACAACAATCGCTCGAATATGTAGAGAAATCTAGTGATCGAAATAAGGTTTGAGTCACTTATACATTTTCTCGCTAACTCGAAATGAAGCGAAATCTACACGATTTTCTCTCTAAAACTATGTATGCATGTATACACCTTATACCATATACCACATACCATGCCCATCCAAACAAATTATAGAGATTGAAGCCCTATTTATAGAGTACGAAGGGTTGCATCTGTTCAAAAGAAGGGTCATGTCCATTGGCGAAGAGTTGTACCTCTTCATTGTGATTGGTTGAGTTGGTTTGATCTCATCTACAATGGAATGGTACCTTTTCATGATTGGTTGACTTTCAAAAGGTGTCTTTTTATCTGATAGTTGATGGTGGTTGATTATTTTTATCCGGTGGTTGAAAGAAGAGAAGAGTTGACAAAAAACCGTCAAGGTTGCGATTGTGAATGTATGTCACAACCGTGAATACTTGGTTGGCAACTTTCTATTGTGAATGTTAACAAGTCACGACCATGATATATGTGTCACTATCGTGATATGCCTTTTTCACATTATTCCTCCTTGCGATTTCTATTGATGTTTGACATCTTCGATCCTTTGCCAATTCCTTAAGTTCCAAGTATCTTTTTGCATATTTTTCACTCTTTTTGCATAGATTTCCAACTTTAATCATTTTACTTCCAAGATTTACCTAGTACCTACATTTGCATAAAAACATAACTACATACCACGTGAAATCTTTTATATGAAGTATAAAATGACTTAAACCATAATGTTTAATGATTGAAAATATCATGATCATAAGTGTAAATATACACTTATCACCAAGCTAGGGGCCTGTGCTAAGAAGCAAGCGTTACTTGTAAGTTTGTTGTAACTTCAACTCTGCTTGTAATTTGTTGATGTTTGCTTGTGTGCATGTATTTCATTGTTCTCCCCTTTGTTTATTTTTTTTACTTATGATTATTGCTTTGCACAGGCTTTTTCCGCCGCACACCGCATGGAGAAGGCACTGGTTGCAGCGCAGGGCGAGTTGGAAATTACCTATACCACTCCTAAAGCAGTACCAAGCAGCTAAAGGAGGTCCAGCAGGAGCGAGACACGCATGCCGAGATGGAGGAGGTTATGAGGAAGGTGGGGGAGGCCGGTAAGAAGTAGGCGGCTGAGCTGTCCCTGGCCCTCAAGAAATTGGATTACTCCGAGACTAAGTACAAAGAGCTGATTACCACCATGTGAGCACTGGAGGAGAAGCACGACTTGGCACTGGCCAAAATCCAATTAGTGATCGAGGCGGAAGAGAAGAGGCTGAAGGCGCTCCTTGACGAGGCGAAGGCCGAGGCGGTGAGGGAAAGGGAGGAGAAGGCCGAGGCGGTGCTAGCCTTGGAGAGGGTAGAGAAGGTGTTGAACTACTGGAAAATGGATGCCGAGGGGAAAACTGAGGTGTTGTGAGTCCTTCAGCAAAAATTTGAGTGTTACAGAGCTAAGTACAAGCTGAAGGTCAAGCAAACCCGGGAGGATTGGCGGGAGGATCACCTCAGCTACCGCATCGCTTTTCTTCGCACGGTGCACGTGAAGTTCCCTGGCGCCAATATATATGACCTTGCCCAGCTAGCTCCACCCGATGAGCCCCTCGGTCGGTGGGAGGAAGATGAGCGCATCTTTGGGCCTCTAGCGTCGAAGCCCTCCTACTCCAATGTGTCATCCGTGACCACAGATGATGAGGAGGTTCAACCTTAACCTGGTGCTGGTCGTCGCATCCTCTCGCTATTTTTTGAAGTTGCCTTTGTAATTTCTTTCTTTATTTTGTTTACTTTGAACATTGGAAGCTATCGAGCCCGACTTGTGGGCCTGTGAACATAGTTTTATTTTTCAATTCATGATTATGCACAAATTCCTTCTCTCTTGTGTGATTTTTCTTTACTTTGCTTTGTTGAACACCGTTTGGTATGATTCATTGTCTTTGTATGCTGTATATGTATGTATGCTGATGCTAGCTGAATTAGGAAATCACTTGTAGGAGTGAACGTTTATTTAAAGTGGTACCGAAATACTTATGTATACCCTGTGCTTTGCATCAATTGGACGTGTTGGGGGAATCGTTAGGGATCGCGCCCTAAGGGCCTTTAAATTGATGCCCAGTCAAGGTATAAGAATATCGAGGGGGTCTCTAAGGATCTAGCCCTGTGGGCTGTTGGTTTTAATTTCCCAGCATAAGAGCGTCGAGGGGATCTCTAGGGATCGTGCCTGCAGGCCGTTCAAAATCGAGGGGATCTCTAGAGATCGTGCCTGCAGGCCGTTTAGCACAGAGGGGATCTCTAGAGATCTGACCCTGCGAGCTTTTAACTTGCTTTAATTTCAAAGTGTAAGAGCGCCAAGGGGATCTCAAGGGATCGCTCCTGCGAGCCATTTAGTGCTGAGGGGATCTCTAGGGATCGGACCTTGCGGGCCGTTCAGCGCCAAGGGGATCTCTAGGGATATGACCCTTCGGGTTGTTCAGCGCCGAGGGGATCTCTAGGGATCTGACCCTGCTGGCCGTTCAGCGCCGAGGGGATCTCTAGGGATCTAACCCTGTAGGCTTTTAACTTGCTTTAATTTTAAAGCATAAGGGCAACTCCAATGGTTCCCCATTTTGGGAAAATCCCCAAAATGGAGAATAAATATGGGGAATGGTCAAGCCCAACCATTCCCCATATAATATATCCCCAAAATGGGGTTTCCTAACCCCATTTCGGGGAATGGTTATTATATTAATATTTTTTTTAGTTTTGAAATAATTTAATGTGTTTAATATTTTTTTGGTTATTGGGAATAGATTTGATGAAAAGAAATTAATATAATAATAATAAAATATTATTACTTTATTAGAATCTGAAATGGGGAATGGAAAATGAGGTAGATGGTTAGAGCAAAAACACTGTAGATCTTGCAAAATGGGGTTTGGGGAATGGAAAATGGGGAAAATTGTTGGACATGCTCTAAGAGCGTTGAGGAGATTTGAAGGGATCGAGCCTGCGGGCCGTTCAATGCCGAGGGGATATTTAGGGATCTGACCCTGCGAGCTTTTAATTTGCTTTAATTTCAAAGTGTAAGAGCGCCGAGGGGATCTCAAGGGATCGCGCCTGCGGGCTGTTCAGTGTCGAGGGGATCTCTGGGGATCAGATCCTACGAGCCCAATGGGATATTACCGTGTGCACATACTTTATGAAAGAAGTTTGTTGAATATTTGTATTGTCATTACTTTGAACGATTACAAAATATAGCAAAAACATACGAGGCCCTACAATTGCTACCCTCTTGGATAAATCTTTCAGAGAGATGTTGCGTTCCTTGTACGAGGCAGGATCTTTCCCCTTGTGGTAGATAATTTATAGGCGCTGCTACCTATTCTCTTTATAACTTTGATTCCGAGCTTCCCTCACCCTTCTCTCACTTCTGAGTCCTTTGTGTTACGAAGGACCAGCTCACCCTCTTGGAATGAGCGAGGCTTGATCTTTTTATTGCATAGGAGAGAAATGAGCCATTTGTACTCCGTCATGCGGATGAGGGACCGTTTGTACTCTGTCATGCGGATGAGGGCTTGCTCTCGTCGTTCCTCAAGGGAATCCAAGTTTTGCCATAGTAAGTTATCGTTAGAGGCCCCTTCAATTTAATTTGCCACTCTCTCTCTAGGTGTGCCGATGTCAACTGGGACTACTGCCTCTGTCCCATATGTTAGCAGGAAGGGTGTTTCTCCTGTTGCCGTACGTGGGGTTGTTCTGTAAAACCAAAGGACATTATTGAGTTCCTTTAACCAAACCGAACCATGCTCATGGACCCTTGTCTTGATCCCTTCCAAGATGATCCTGTTGGTGACTTCAATCATCCCATTCGTTTGGGGGTAGGAAATGCTAGAGAAGCGTAGTCTTATCTTGAGCCGTTGGTAAAAACATTTGAATGCGTGGAAATTGAACCGGATCTTATTGTCTGCGATGATTGTATGTGGGATGTCGAAGTGTGACATTATGTTCTTGCTGAAGAAGGAGGTGACTTGCTTCAGTGTAATGGTTGATAGTGGTTCAACCTCCACCCACTTGGTGAAATGGTCCACTGCTATGATGGCCCAACGTTTTTGCTATTTCACTCTCGGTAACGGTCCCATCAAATCTACGCCCCATAAGGCGAAGGGTCAAGCAACCTGAATCACTACCCGTGGCCAGATTAGCGTTGAGGATGTCTTTGCATAGGCTTGGCAAGATTTGCAAAATTGGACCAAGTTCTTCGCATCCAACTCCATTATCGGCCAATAGAAGTATTGTAGCTTGGCTCTCCTCACCATTGCATCTTTCTTTTTATGAAAACCGCAAAGGCCCTTGTGAACCTCGCGTAATATGTAGTCGGAGTTGATGCACCCCATGCATTTCAACCAAGGATGGCTGATGGACTTTCGGTACAACTGTCTACCGATAACGACGTAGTGGATGGAATTTTGTACTAGCTTCTGTACCTTGCATTCCTCCTTTAGGAGCTCATTGTGCTCCAAGTATTTGAGAATGGGGTGAACCACTTGTTCTCCTCTTCTGCTTGCATCACTTCCGCTGGAGATATATTGGGTCTGCCGATCCTCAAAGGGATGCAAGGAAGCAAGATCTCCCGTTCTTCACTTTGAGGCCCCTTTTACCAACCTGTCCGCTTCTTCATTCAGCGCTCTAGGGATTTGCTTAATTGATATTTTAGTGCCTTCGGCGCGTATCTCCTTAATGAGGGAGGTGATCCTGGTGAGGTATTGTCGCATGGCCTCGTTCTTGGCTTTGTATTCGCCCTCGAATTGTTTAACCACCAGCCTTGAGTCGCTGAATATGTGGATGCTATCAGGCTTGATAGCTTAGATGATCTCGAGTCCAAAGATTAGTTTTATACTCCGCGGAGTTATTGGAGGCATTGAAGTCGAGCCTCGCAGCTTACCGAATCACTATCCCCTTCGGCCCTTGAATGAAGATGCCAATGCCTACCGCCACACTATTAGAACTTCCATCTTTGAACATTAGCCATGCCGTTTCTAGAAGCTCTTTTGGCGGTGGAACTTCTTGTACGAAGTTCGCCAGTACTTGGGCTTTCATTGCAGCCCTTGGTTCGAAGCGGATGTCAAATTCCACGAGCTTAAGGGACCATTCAGCTAGACGACTTGAGGTTTCAGGCTACTGAAGCGCCTTCTTGAGTGGTAAATCAGTCTACACTATGATTGTGTGACTTGGAAATAATGGCGCCATTTTTGGGAGGACACTACAAGCGTGAACGCCATTTTTTCCATTCGACCGTACCTGAGTTTGACCCCTTTTAGAGCGCGACTACCATAGTAAACCAGGAACTGATCAGCTCCCTCTTCCCTAACGAGCACTATCCCTACCGCCTCTTCTGAAGTGCTCAGGTAGAGGTAGAGTGGCGCGCTAGCGATAGGATGGCTCAGCAACGGCGGAGAGACCAAGAAGGATTTGATTTCAGCGAATTCCACGATGCAGTCTTCTCCCCATACCAATTTTTTCACCTTTAGGGCCTTGTAGAAGGGGAAGCATCAACGTACCGCACATGAAACAAACCAACCCAAGGCATTGAGCTTGCCGTTGAGGCTCTGGATATCCTTAACGCTTCAAGGTTCTTTTAGTTGGAGTACTGCCTTTATCTTATCGGGGTTAGCCTTTATTCCCCCTTGCGAGACTATGTATCCTAAGAATTTCCCCCCTGCTACGCCGAAGGTGCATTTTTCTAGGTTGAGTTTTAGCCCGTACTTTTCTAAGAGAGTGAGGACTTTTGCTATGTCCAAGGCGTGCTCCCCTTCAACTTTACTTTTAATGATCATATTATCAACGTACAGCTCCACCTCCTTCCCTATCATGTCACCGAAGATGTCATTCACCATCTGTTGATATGTGGCCCCGGCGTTTTTGAGACCGAAGGGTATGACGTTGTAGCAGTATATTCCCTCGTACATGATGAACGATGTTTTCTCTTTATCCTCTTCGGCCATAGGTATCTGGCTGTACCCAGATGCAGCGTCCAGCATAGAATAAATTGCATAGCCTATTGTAGCATCTACTAACATTTCAATGCTAGGGAGAGGGTAGCTATCTTTTGGGCATGCTCTGTTCAGATCTGTGAAATCCACGCACATACGAATTTTCCGTTCACCTTGTTGACCAACACCACATTGGTGATCCAATAGGGATACCAAACTGCTTTGATGTGGCCCGCTTTAAGCAGGCGAGAAACCTCTTCCTCTATGGCTTTCTGTCTCTCCGATGTGTGGTTTCTTCTCTTTTACTTGATAGGCTTGGCCTGGGGTAATATGTTCAGCCTGTGCTTGGCAACTTCAGGGCTGACGTTTGTTAAGTTCTCTTGGGTCTACCGGAACCCTCGAACCTTCTCACGCAAAACTGTCAGGATTTCTCCCTTCATTTTTTCCTTCAACTTCTCAGACATGTACACTGCTTTACCCTCCTCTAAAGTCACGGCCACCATCACATCTACCGGTTCGGCCAACCGATAATGGTCGAGCTCTTCATTTACAGTTAGGGGTTCGGCCTTCTAGGACATGAGGTATGTTTCCTGAGCGGCCTGTTGATTCCCACGGGCCGTGGCTACCCCTTGGTGGGTGGGTATTTGGAGCGTTAAATACCGAAGGTTAATGATGCATTCGGAGTCAATGATGAGCGGATGCCCTAGGATTATGTTGTATGCCAGAGGGATGTCAACAATTAAGAATTCTACCCTTGTTTTCCACCAGGGGCCATTTTCTCCCAATGATATGGGCAGGTTTACCAAATCACAGACACGCACAGCATGACCTCCTAGCCCTATCAGCGGTGCTTGATGAATAGCGAGATGGTTGGGGTTTCCTCCGATTGCATCGTAAACCCTTCTGGTCATGACTTTGATTGAGCTGCCTCGTATCCACTAAGGTGCGCCGAACTTGGAACCCTTCCACCATCATCTCGATCACCAGTGTATCATTGTGCAGCGAGGGCTTTTTCTCCTGTGAGAAAGTGTAACATGTTTCACCTCCTCTATCCGTATTATTATAGTTGAACGCATTATCTCTCTTCCTCTTCTTCTGAGTGATTCCTCTAGCAATCATGTGTATTACCCCTCGGGGGGCGAGCTCTTCGACGCTGCAGCGGGGTGGTTGATAACCCCATTTGGCATTGCACGACTTATCTTGGTGTGGGTGTCTTCTTCCCTCATCCCGTTGTCTGCCCTCGATGAGTTTTGAAGGAACCTATTCAGCTATCCTTCTGCAACCTTCTTGTTTAGTTCGCGGGCTAGCTCTCGGCAATCCTCTGTATCGTGGCCCTCACTTAGGAGGATATTTGATATCTTCCCCGTTCTTTTCGATCCACATTAGGACTTCCTTTCTTTTAGAATTGAAGGGGGTGAACCCTTCTGTTTCACGATGAAGGAACTCCAAACGAAATGTTTGGCGGTAATCTAGCTCCCGTTTCCCATAATCACGCCGCTTCGCTGGTTCTTCCCTAGCGGCGGCCTCAATTTATCTGGTGTTTCTCTTGTAGGTTTCCCATTACACCCATTTTCTTGCCTTTTACATAAGCATCGCCAATGTGGTGGGTCTTTCGGTGGAAAGGTCTTTCGCCAGGTCGGCGCTGTCGTAATTTCTTGCGAGCGCTTTCAAGGCTATGTCAATGTTGCAGTCCCTGATTTCAAGGGTCACCTTTTGGCCATGAAGTCGGTGAGAGGCTCATCTGCTCTCTACCGAACCATCTGTAAGTCTTGAACCATTCGGCTAGGCGGAATGGATGTGATAAAGTACAGGGCGAAGCGCTTTGCCATCATATCGAAGCCTATTATGGATTCGGGTTTGAAGTTCTCGAACCAGTGGGTCGCAGGTGCGATCAGCGTAGTGGGGAACACCTTGCACAACATGGCGTCAGTGGCGTCGGCCGCCTCCATGCATTGGTGGAAGTAATGGACGTGTACTGTTGGGTCCCCCACCCTTGAGTATTCACATAAGCGAGGCTTCTTGAATCCTCTTGTGAACCTCTCAGCGTGAATGCGCGAGCAATACGGTATGGTAGTCTCGGAAATGTCCGGCACAGCGGCTTCCATTCCTCTTTCTGCCAAGAGCGCGTCGACCTTTCTAGTTATCGCTGCGTCGAGGTCCTCCTTGTTCGGCTGGGGCCGTGTATGTGCCTTTTGCCGTGATCCTGCTGAGCTCCCCTCGCTATCCAAAGAGGATTCCGAGTGGGTCTTGAGCGCCGAGCTTCCGTCCCTACGCTGGAGAGACTCCTCCTCAGACTCCCTCTTTTCTTGTCTTGAGGATTCCATTTTTGCCTTTCCCTTAGCTGTAGTGGCTCTTCCATTTTCCAGTGTCCACGGGCGGTGATAAGTATAATGCGAGCAGCCTTGTCTTGGTACCGATAGAGAGCCTTGCGAAGGATGCCGCTTTTCTAACCTTGCTATGTACCTTTCTTGACATAGGCTCTGGAGTGACTCTTGCTCTTCCTTTCGTGAGTGCAAGATTTTGTTCATCATGTTTTGCATAAGGGCCATGGCTGCATTTTGCTGCTCGCTTTGCCTGACAAGCATGGCCACCACGTCTTTCTCCACGGCTTTCCTTCTCCTTCTTTCTTCAAACATCTCCTGGCCAGTAAAAGTTGGCACTTCCGTGCGTTGTGGGGGGATTTGAGCGACCGGAGTCGAAGTTCTGGCTTTGTTCCCAGGCTCTGATGTGTCCAAGAATAGAACTGTCCCGGGGGTTAGAGGGTTTTTTGTTGGTTTGTTTGGGGGAGTGGTCATGTTTTTTGTTGTAGTCCACGCTCACCGCACCAATTTGGTATCCATTGGGTGAAGTCTGTAGCCTTCAACGTCCTTGGAACCTGCAAAAAACAAGTCTCCGACTGGAAGTGTTTCCGATAAAGACCCTTCAATGCTAAAGTAAGCGATTTGGAAGAGGTGATAAGTGTGTATTCTCAAAATAGTAGGTACCTCAAAAGTGGGAGATTGTCTTGCTATTTATAGGAAGTGGTGTAATGATAAAGGGCGGGGCGCGCCTGTGACCTGTGCACAAGTGGCAAGCCACTTGGGGGTCTTTTCCGCCGCCGGGGCATTAAATGTTTCACCTCTGCCAGTCATGTTTGCATTTAATGCGACAGTGGAGAGATGAGGAGTGCACTGAATCGGTAAGGGTCTCGCTGAAAGCATTTCAGCGAAGACACGGAAGGTATCGTTGAAGGAGTAGTTTAGCGTTGAGGTCTTGGTATTGGCTGGATGCATAAGTGTTGAGGTATGTTCGGCCCAAACGTGCTTCGGCTATGTTATCGTGTTGAAGCAATTTACGACGCTTTCTTCTGCTGAAGCATAGTTCGTTAAGGAGCCCCTGGACCAAGGTATGTTATTTAGGCCTCAATGGATCTTGATATCAATGTATAAATTCATTTTCGTACGTTCTCCGTCCAACCTCACATTGATTAAAGTAGCAAACACTAGAATCCCTTCTGTACTTTTTACGCTTTTTCCTTTGAAAGATTATTAAACTCAGGAGAAGTTTTAAATTTAAGATTGCAAATTGTACAGCCATTATACTCAGTGTAACTGTGTCCGTACTGTAAAGATTTAAAGACACAAAAGAAAACAAGAAACTGCTGCAACATAATTCCATCATCCTTAGAAAAGTAATGTACTTTGTTATTTTATTTCACTTGGGCCAAAAATTAACGAATTTTGCTCTATAATCTACACATCAATAAACAATCAATTGAATTGATCCTAATTTACACATTAGTTCGTTAGTAAAAATAATATCATAGGAGCGCTAGAAAATTCCGCAACCTCTCTGTTTCACCTTACAGTTGCCCAGCTCTTAGAACAACTCCAATTGCAATTCCGTTCACTGCTCAGCTGCTGGATTCTCTCCGCCGGCGAAGGAGAGCAAGACAAAGCCGACCAATCAACTCTCGATTCCATTTCCCATTGAGTCCACAATTCCGATTTCGGCGACGAAGATGGAATTGAAATCCACTCTCGAAATTCAAAAGGGCATCTCGGAGATGAGAACTCTTCGTTGTTCTTCAATGTAACAGTTGAATCCTTAGCGACGAACGGGTGATTCAGCAGCATCTCGGCCGTCCATCTCAATCTTGGGTTTTTAATCAAACACTTCGAAACGAAATCCTTCCCTTCATAGGACAATTATTGAGGGATCGCCGGAAGTTCATCTCCGACCCCAATTCTAATCAGAAGCGCCGCCGTGTTATCCATCTTGCAACTCCACGCTGGTTCTCCGGTGATCATCTCAATTAAAGCAAT
The DNA here is from genome assembly GCA_949673415.1 of Euphorbia schlechtendalii. Taxonomy (NCBI): domain Eukaryota; kingdom Viridiplantae; phylum Streptophyta; class Magnoliopsida; order Malpighiales; family Euphorbiaceae; genus Euphorbia; species Euphorbia schlechtendalii. The sequence goes on along the minus strand of CATIWQ010162939.1, from coordinate 3,999 downwards.
TCCAATAGCCCAGATATCACACGGCGAATCGTACTCGTTTTCATTGACGGATTCCGGCGCCATATACAACGGAGTTCCCCGTAATTCAACCTTCCCCGGTTTTTCCCCTGATATTTTCGCTAATCCGAAATCGGCAATCTTAACTTCGCCATTCTCACATAACAACAAATTCTGAAGCTTTATATCACAGTGAGCAAACCCTTTTGCATGAACATAACGAAGCCCTTGCAAAATTGATTTCGTAAAACCCTTAACTTCCGATTCCGTTACGCCGCCGGAGTTCTTCACCAATTGAGACAAACTACCGCCGGGAGCGTATTCGAGAAGCAAATTAAACAATCTCTCGCCGCCTTCAACTGTCTAATCACCGCCGAAGAAGCGGATTACATTGTTGCAACTCTGAAGCTGAGTCAAAACATTAATTTCGTTCTCGAGTTGAGCCGAGTCGGAAAGACCACAAGATTTGACCGCCAAAAATGGAGCAGAGCTTTTTCTGGGGATCGCTAATTCACTGTTGAAAAGCTACCGGAACCGATTGATTTTCCTCGAACCCATTCCATTGTAGAGAGAGAAATTGAGAGTGAAATGTAAACCGGCAAAGCAGAGAGAAGAAAGCGGTATTTACGGGTAACAAATTTATTTCTTAATATTTATCATTTTAAAATTTTAACTTCGATTCTTAACATTTATCATTTTAAAATATAAATACAATTTTAACAAGATATTTTTAATATAATCTTACATTAATTAAGAAAAAGATTAATTGTAGATTAATTTATAAGTTGATAATTATGAAGAGAGAATTTTATTTTATAATAAAAAAGATAAAATAATTATTTTATAATGTATTAAATATTTTATTGATTTTGATGAAAAATTTAAAATGACTAGGAATAAGATGGTTTGTTAATGATTCTTTTCTTTTAAAATTCTTTTTATTTCTTCAAAATATTTGACTGTTCTTTTACTTAATATAAGGTCAATATAATAATAAATGCACGTGGTATGCGTGGATGTTACTTGTTAATTTTCCTTATTAGGAATTTGTGTATTTCACTATTTCCTAATTTATTAAATTATAAAAAAACCTTGGGATTTGATTGGATCCGTTGTACTTTCTTTCCCTCCTTCCTAATCCTTCTAGCCGTTGTTGTTTTACCGTGCCCGCCAATTTTGTACGATTTGTTCTTGTGCAAATCGGGAAAAAGGAAGCAAAATGCAAATACTATAAATTTTTTAGAGAAGGATTCTCTAAATCCAAATTTAGAATGCCTTTATTACAATCCGGTCACAAGATTGAAATTGATGGATCAAATTTAACATGTTTATTTTATGAGCTTATTATTACCTGAATTCTTAATTTTCAACTCACCAATCAAGATAGACGAAAATACACTTTAAATTTATTTTTCAAATTCAGGAAATCATTTTTTCATTTTTAGGATGTTGAAAACTAACTTTAGTGGTTACATAAATGTGAAGGGTTTATTTGGCATTGTATTGAGCTGTTATTATTTGTTGTTATATTTGTTAGTTATTTGATGTTGTGATTTATTTTTCTTTGTTATAATTACATAATTTAGAGTTCGATATAATTACAATATACGGTTGATGTGTAATATAAAATGATTTAAGTACATGATAATTGATATAATAGTTAGTTATTTTTTTTACTTCTTTAATAGTACAAAAGGTTTCAATAATGAAGAATAAATAATAAATATATAAAAATAGTATAGATTGAGAGCATATGGTGATAGGTGTAGCTGTCTTTGGACACAAACCCCTCTCCCCATGTGTAATGTGAACTTACCAATATTACCACCCACTTTCATTTCTTATGAGTAGTTTGGTGGATTCATTGGGCATAGTATAGTGATTACTGCAAGAAAATTTTATGTAATGGTGCAGTTACCAGTGAAATGCTATATACAGAGAGTTACTAGCCGTAGGTGGGGGCATTGGCTCCACCACGTCGTCCCTCCATCAATGTTTTTATCTATTAATAGTTTTTCACTATTTATTTCAAGTTTAATACATCCTACCTGAACTTGGTCTATATATAAAATGTGCATTCCCTCTGAATGTTTAAAATGACATCGCGACTCCCTTGACCTTTAAAAAGTGTATCACTTTGTTCCCTACATACGACGTGTCAACTTTTGATTGGGGAGAGTATAAAAATACATATTTTTGAAAAGTCAAACCAACCAGATGATGATACTTGATATGACGTTCAGGGAAAACATTGTGCACTTTTTGAAAGTTAATGGATCTACGGAATCACTTTGAAAGTTCAGGGTAATAATAAGTTTTTGGGACAATTTCAGGTACATGGAGTGATGGAGATGCATTAAGTCTTTATTTTTCTAAAAAAATAGTTCGGAGTTTTCTAGATATTTTATTTTGTCCCAAATTTGATCTCTCCCTCCATTATTTTCAACTCTACTATCAATGGATTATTTAAGTCTGCCAAGTGCTATGAATTATTACTTGGGAATCCTTGTGTTGTGCCTGGGTTCAAATAGGTCTGGTGTTCTGCTTCTGTTCCAAAGCACAGGTTCATTTTCTGGTTAGCGGTTCAGGGGAAATTGTTGACAGCTGATGTCCTTCTTCGCCGGTGTCTTAGGGTGGATGGGATGTGTTCTGTCTGTGGTATGGAGTTGAAAAGCCACGGCCATGTATTTTTTGGTTGCCGATTCTATCGCTTACTGATTGGCAAAGTTAATGCGTGGTATGGCATGCTTGGTTTGCTGCTGGACTTTGATAATTGGTTGGCTTGGTTTCCTAGTATTAAGCCTTGTTCATTCAAGAATATTGCTTGCTTGGTCACTCTTCAGGCTGCTGTTTATTTGGTGTAGCTCAATAGGAATTCTTGCTTGTTCTCTTCTACTTGTAATTCCATTAATTCTTGCTTTACTCAATTACAGTAAATAGTTAGAGGCAGGTTGAGTATGAATAGGAAAAGAGTCATATTGATATTTCTCAATCATACACAATGCTGAAGGTTAGATTTCACTGTGTACTACCTATTCAACTATATAAAAAATTCAAGTTTATTTCAAAATTACTTCTTCATTATTTATTTTGAATATATAGATTTGGATTTGCATTTGTTATAACCACATATAAACATAAATTAATAATAAATGAATAACAACTTAGATCGGAATAAAATCATAATTCATCCCAACAAGAAGATAGTTTTTTTGTCAAATGAGACATAGGAGTTCCTAATCCATAACAAATATTCCCTCCGTATCAATTTAGAGCTCTTAATCAAAATTAATAAAATATTTTATATGAATAAAAAATTGATTTTGTTGGATTCTGAAGATAATTTAGTTTTGTAAGTTCTGAGTTCAGAAGCAAGTTGTCTCAGAAGTCACACGTCAGCAGACTTATGACATCTCAGAAGAAGTTAGTAGTTCAGAAGTACTCTCAAAGACTCAGAACCTTAAGAGGTTCCTCTGATGAACTGCAAAGGACAACTTAGTTTTTCGGCCCTAAAAGTCAAGAGAGTTGACTTTGCATTTAATGCCGTCGAGCGCGTTGTCCCCAAGCCCACTACAAGACAAAACTTGTTGCAAAATCAGGAACAAAAACTTCTTTGCATATCTCACCTGCAACTAGCGTACAAAGTGGACCCCCAAAATCAACCTGATAAAGCATGGCGCGGATCAGAGTTGGACGAGCTACTCTAACGGAATGTTAACGGAAACAAGATTAATAAACAACGGTAGAATTCCTGATAACAGTCCAAATATCAACGGAAACATTCTCTTCCTCTATAAAAGGATGATTTCCATCATTAAACAAGGTTACCGAATCTTAACAAAAGAATTCAAGAGTGAACCAATTCTCAATCTACTTGCAATCTTCTTCTAGCAAACATTCAAACCTTATCTGTTTGTACTTGAGCTAACTGAAACAAAGTTCAGAAGTTCATAGAAATTATTTACTTATAAACTGTTGTAAATCACACTAAGCTGAGGGTAA
>CATIWQ010162927.1:0-24409 GCA_949673415.1 Euphorbia schlechtendalii | reverse complement strand
GTTGCCAAGGATTATGGTAAGAATTCTCAATGAAGAAAATACAGAAGTGAATTAGAATTGTCTTAAAAGTGAAAATGAAACTTGAAATTTTATGTTAGAACATTTTAAATTATAAATATATCATTTGCAACTTAAAGTTTACCTTCAACTCCTAATGAATTTTTTTTTGTAAAATTGATTTTTAACATATCGTGGAATTACATGTATACCCTTTGATTCATTATTTAAAACTCAAACTTCCATATTCATAATTCTATATTTTTGAATTTCAGTTTGACCGAACATATGACTGATTTGGTTGATGGTAAGGTGCACTTCACAGTCCTTTTGAGTGCACTGATTCCATTCTGAATTGCATGCTAGTGTCTATTTTTTATAAGTAGTCTATCTGAAATTCTCATGCTGATGAGACTGAGAAAAAAATTAACATTTGAAAATATCCAGTATGGATTTGGATGTTGGATCGACTTTTATTTTCCTTTACGATGTGTATACTTGACCTTGAGTTCAATGACCAATGCCTTGCATTTTTCCCCAATCGATTCGTCTAATTTTTTGTCACCATTAGATAAGTCGTTAAAGTAAGATCAAAATTTATATTTACTTTGGTGAACAATCAAAGTAGCATGCTGAATTTCCAAAGAATTTGGCATTGCACGGTATGAGGAAACACTGAGGCAATATTTTAGAAATTGTCTCTTAGCTTAGTTAGTATGCATTTACGTTTGTAGTGTATCTATTTTTTTGTTCCTTGACTGCAGATTATTTACCTATTAGCTTGATATTCTCCTTGCAGGAGTTCCAAAGTTTATCTTGATCTCAGTGTACGATTACAATCTACCACCATTCTTGCTCTCATCTAGATACTTCGCAGGAAAGAAGAAAGCAGAATCAGAGGTTCTTTCCAAGTATCCCAACTCTGGTACTTGTTACGATTTGATTGTTAGAAATTTTGAATATAAGCAGTTGTTCAGCCTTTTGGGCTCTCCTTAATGAAGGTACTATTAAATTGAGTAATATAACTTCTGTGTTTAATATTTGTGGTATATATAGTATTGATTATTACTAATTTATTTCTTTTTGTTTTGTAGATTGAGTCTTTATCTGTAACCTTCCATGGACACGATCTCATAGTTGATTCCATGCTTGAGCTTAATTATGGCAGGTTTGAAGAATTTAACCTTAATATCGAACTACATATTTATTTATCGGTTTTGGAAACTTGGACTAATATACAAGAGATAAATTACTTTTCCGTGAAATTATATGCAACTTCTTATAGGTTGCACTAATATACAAGACATAAAGAATTCTAGTGATTAGCAAAAAAACAACTGCTATTTTCTTTATGACCTTATCTTGCAAATAATAGTGATTAGCAAAAAAACAACTGCTATTTTCCCATATTTTAACCATACACTAAGTGATTGAAGATTATATTAAGAAGAGGTCAATCTTTAAGCATAAAGAAAGTCTTTAGGCATTGAATTAAGGATCCAAACAGTCCTCCCTCTCTTATTTATTTTCCTCTGTTGTTCCTTCTTTAGGCTCTTCAGAATCTCCATTGATTTCTTTTGCCTTCAGACCTATGAGGCAGCTGATGATAGACTGCTAATGTGCAATTACTTTTATACCATATTGTTTTGCTCTTCGGAATCTCTTACTGTATTCTTTTGGTTGGCTTATTTCCAATTTGGATGCTTATTTGAATTTTGAATGCAGAGATACTTGGAGACGAAGGAGAAGCAGTTTCTGAGCTTCAACAACTTTTCTCTGGCTGAAAATTTTGGCTATTAAGATTGTGAGTTTCATTTGCTATTCTACATAGTTGAAATATTTGATAATATTGTTTTTTGAAACTGTATGCTGGTCTAGTGGCTTTTTTAGCTCAATAGCATGTTTTTTTGATTTAGTTTATCGCCATGTTTCATGTTATATAATCAACATAATTTGTTTCTTGTCATTGAAATTATGTGTTGTTGCTAGTATGATTAAAGTTCATATAATATGATCAAAGTTCAACATAATACAAGTTAATGGCATTAATAAACTACAGTATAGGGCTCCCTTCAATCCAATTTTATAAATGAAGTATTTTAAATAATTTTTTTTAAAAAAATTACAGCATTTAGGACGGTTCTTATAATAGATTCGTCCTAAATGCTCTTTACAGACGGTTCTTATAATAGAACCGTCCGTATAAAGGAAGTGTTTTAAATAATTTTAAAAAAAAAAAAATTAGAGCATTTAGGACTGTTCTTATAATAGAACCGTCCTAAATGCTCTTTACGGACGGTTCTTATAATAGAACCGTCCGTATTGCTTTTACACAGCTTATTGGGTTTTTATATAGCATTCCGGACGGTTCTTTCTTAAGAATCGTCCATAATGCTATTTATTCCGGACGGTTTTAGAACCGTCTGCATTAATGCTCAATCAATCGCTTCGCGGCTTGTGCGGAAAAGCCAAAAATAACCATCCCGAAAAGCCATTTCTGCACTAGTGATACATACCATTTCACATCATTAGCACACTAGTGAAAGAATCTTGAGCCTAGTATAAATTCATAATAATATAAATCCAAAGTGAGTGATTTGAACTAAATCCACTCGGTACCCCTGATAATATATAAGTTCAAAGTGAGCAATTTTAGTATCCTTTATGATGTATAAATCCGAAGTGAGAGATTTGCTCAAAATCTCCTCAATACCCTTGATAATACATAAGCCTAAAGTAAGTGATATTTGCATTCCTCGTGATGAATAAATCTAACATGAGAGATATGCATTAATCCTATCAAGACACATTTTCATATTTTAAGCTTGAAGATACGTGATTGAACATAACCAGTGAGATTGTTTTGGCTCTAAAGAACCTCCAAGGGTGAAAGAGGGAAAGCCCCTTACCCATGGTGAGAGAAGTATAACATCTTGATTTGAAGACTTTATTATAGCGGAAACATTCATTAGAGAGAAGTACTAAAAAATGGAGAAAAGAAGAGAAACTTCGGTCATCTCTTCCCAATGAGAGAAAACAAGTTCAAACTCATACCAAGTTAAACATCTACCCATTGAGGAAGATGTCATGTCGGTTCAGCCACCTCTTCCCTATGAGGGAAGACGAGTTCAGCATCACACCAAATTAAACATCTTCTCCTTGAGAGAGGAGGTCATCTCGGATCGGTCACCTCTTCCCAATGAGAGAAGACGAGTTCGGCCTCATACCAAATTAAACATCTTGTTATTGAGAGAATATGTCACATCAGTTCGGTCACCTCTTCCCCATGAGAGAAAACGAGTTTAGCCTCACACCAGGTTAAACATCTTCCCCTTGAGAGAAGAGGTCACATCGGTTCAGCCACCCCCTCCCCTTAAGAGAAGACTAGCGTGGCCTCACATTAAGTTTAACATCTTCCCCATAAGAGAAGAAGAGGTCAGCCCCACCAACATGTTAAGATAAAGCCTTGGTTCGGTCACCTCTTCCCTATGTGAGAAGAAGAGGTTGGCCTCGCCGACATGTTAAGATAAAGCCTCGATTCTATCTCCTCTTCCCTATGAAAGAAGAAAAGGTCGACCTTGCTAACAAGTTAAGATAAAGCCTCGGTTCGGTCACCTCTTTCCTATGAGAGAAGAAGAGGTCAGCATCGCTGGCAAATTAAGATAAAGCCTCAGTTCTATCACCTCTTCCCTATGAGAGAAGAAGAGGTTATCCTCATTGTCTAGTTATTGCAAAGCCTCAGTTCATCCACCTCTTCCCTATGAGAGAAGAAAAAATTCAGCTTCACCTCAACTAATGATAAAGCCTCGGTTCAACCAAATCTTTCCTATGAGAGAAAAAGAGGTCGGTCTCACCCCAAGTTAATATAGAGCATCAGTTCGGCCACCTCTTCCCCGTGAGAGAGGAGAAAGTTGGCCTCACCTCAAGTTATTTTAAAACCTTGATTCATCCACTTTTTCCCTATGAGAGAAGAAAAGTTCGGTCTTACCCCAAGTTAAAATAGAGCCTTGGTTTGGCCACCTCTTCCTCAATAAGGAAGAAGAGTTCAACCTCTCATCCATGATGATGTTGAGCTTCGATTACCTCTTCCTCATGAAGGGAGAAGAGTTCAGCCTCTCTCCCATAAAAATGTGAAGCCTCGGTCCGATAAGAGGAAGCTAATAACCAAAAGAGAGATAGATTCTCCTAAAGAAGCTACCCCAAAACATTTGAAGTACCTTTCCAAAAGAGAAAACTTGTTATCATGGATAGAAGAGGATTCTCGAATGAATCCCCCGAATCATTACCATATTTAATCCAAAGTATGAGATTATTACATCCCCTGCTTTAGACTGAAAATGCACAATTTATCAAGCCTTTAAGAGTCTCGGCCCAAAAGAGCCTCTACATAATCGCGGGGGGACATATGATATTTAGGTGTATTATATCCCAACACCTATTAGGGCCCATTTTGCCTAATAAAGGCCCACAAGTAACCCTAAATGTAAACTCAACCCTTATATAAATGAGACAACCAAAGGAAGGTAGACAATTTTTCATCTCTTCATTTTACATACGTGATTCTCCATGCATGCCTTGTACTGATTTGAGCGTCAGAGAGCCTTCGCCGGAATCCCGGCCAAGGCCCTCTAACTTTGTTGTTGTCTTGCAGATCAGCCGTCTTTGGATGCAACGATATCAGTGACATAATGATGATCATCAAGTCAACTTTCAGCAATAAAAAAATGTGAAAATGAATAGATTAAAGAATAAGAGAAAAGGGGACAGAGTCATCAACTTTAGGATTAAAATAATCATAATTTAGTCCAAAAATGTAAATTAATGAGACAAAGAGAATCATTAAGTGATGAAATACATTGCCAATGACAAAGCTAAGGACCACATAGCTTACTCTGCAACAGGCCACATCATAGCAACACACTCTACTGCTAACATTTAGGAAGAAACTCCAAGTCAGCAGCAGCTTAATCAACAAGCTAATAGATCAACTTCAGCTCAGAAACAAGTTGCGAGAGTTTGTTAGAGTTATCTATTAGTTTGTTAAGTATCAGTTACTTGTCATTTTCAATGTACAGTAGCTAAAACTCTGTATATAAGCAATAGTCTAGCTCATTGTAATTCAACTTGATCCAATCAATAAACATCCGATTTTTCACATTTCTCTCTAGTTCTTAATTTCTTCATTAACGTCTAATTTATTAACCTCATATTGGAAATATGACTCAGATGGCATTAACTTAAAAAGTCCTCAGAATCTTGTAATTATGATGATCACTCTACTTCATCAACATCATCTAGTACAAGAATAGCCTTGCTTTGACATAGAAATTGTACGATCAAATTCAACAATTTTTTAGTAATTAAATAAAATCTTGTGTGTTATTCAGAAATACCGATAAATTTGTATTATTCTCTCAAGTGTTTGCGAGGATGAGCTGCTAAATAAAAGTATTATTAGAATAATATATATATATATATATATATATATATATATATATATATATATATATATATATGCAAAAATTTTATATAGATATTTCAACATAGCCGAACCACTTAGCATGTGATAAAAGCTTAGTTGGTTAAATGATTTCAACGGCATAATTAATGTAACTTACAACTTTAAGCACAAGAATACTAAATGTTTTGTTCTTGTCATTACTTTAAAGATGGCCTTAATAAATAAAGGGAAAATTTTATAAATGTACTAAAAAGGTTTCAAAATTACAGATTTTGCACTCTAATTGAAAAATATCATTCCATACCAAGTTTAAACTTTCTCTTTACAGTTATTATGTCCTATATAAGGACTCTTTCTTCCCACTACTAAACGCGACCATCAAAACTGCATCTCTTCTTCCTCAAATTCTCCGTTTTCTCTCAAACAAAAACTGTAGCAGATCTAAATCTCTTCAAAATCAAATTACGATTTCTTCACATCTCCATCAATCAAGTAAGTTTCTGAGCTCAATAAGTTTAATTTTCAAAATAAAAGCATATGTTTGAGTAGAAACCGAATTGAACTTTGATTTCTAAAACCTAAAGAATGGATCGAGTTCCTGTTTTAATTCATAACTACGGATCATGGAATGAGAACTTGAAATTCATTGGTTACAAAGTTGTTGGCATCTTATTTTCGCAATCTTCTAGTTTTTCTAAATTAAAAAAGGAACTAGTTGAAAACTTGAAAATAAACGAAGACACAGAAGGTTTGAAGATAGAATTTCAAGTTACAGATGGAGATCCTACCATGGAAATCAACAGTGATATGTTCCTGAAATTTTTCCTCTCCTCCAAATCACAAAGCACATTAATGAACAATTATCCAATGTGTATAACAAAGTGCGATAAAAAGCATCTGCAATTGTTGAAGGTAAAATTCCAGTTTGTTTCTGAAATTCTGGTATACTGTTGGTATATTGCATTTTAGCAAGTTTTAATGTTCAACTGGCATTCTTCTGGTATATTGCTGGTATTCAGCTAGTAAACAACTAGTATTTACATGTTTTTAAACATTCATGTACACAAATTATGCTATTTTTGAATTAAATTCAGACCTTACACATTGGTAATGGTAAAAAAACTAGATTCTTACTAGCTCTATACCAGTATTTTTAAAACAGATCCAGTTTTTGCATTTTAGCAAGTTTTAAATGCCAAAATAGTATTCTGCTGGTATACTGCTAGTTTTCAGCTAGTAAACACTTAGTATTTACATGTTTTAAGCATTCATTTACACAAATTATGCTCTTTTTGAATTCAATTCAGACCTTACACATTAATAATGGTAAAAAGACCAAATTCCTACCAGCTTTGTACTACTATTTTCAAAACAAATCTAGTTTTATGCATTTTAGCAAGTTTTAATGTTTAGCTGGTATTCTGCTTATATACTTTTGATATTCAACAAGTAAACAACTAGTATTTACATGTTTTTAAGCATTCATTTACACAAATTATGCTCTTTTTGAATTCATTTCAGACCTTACACATTAATAATGGTCAAAAGACTAGAAATCCTACCAGATCTGTACTAGTATTTTCAAAACAGATCCAATTTCCACCTTTTAGCAAGTTTTAATGACCAACTGGTATTTTGCTAGTATACAGACAGTAAACAACTAGTATTTACATGTTTTTTTAGCATTCATATTTATATGTGATCTACACATGCTTGATTAGGTTCCACTATAGAACAAGAAGAGGACATGATTTTGATGGATTAAGAGAGTAATGGAAATCATTTTGCTGTAGAAGATTGTTCTTACAGTCTAGCCATTATACAACATTCTCAAGACTAACACTCTGTTTACATCAACAACATCACAGAGATGGCCATGAAGGAGATCAATGGCTACGTCGAGCAAGATTCCATGGAGGATGATGTCGAAGATGTGGAGATCTCTAAAAGAAAGATTAACAGTCTGAAGGTGAATCAAGTCTTTAATGGCAAGACTATTTTGAAAGATGCAATAAGCTTCCAAGCTATAGAGAACAACTTTCAATATAAAGTAGTGAAATCAAGCCCCAAGCAATACTACTTGAAGTTCATTGAACCAAACTGCCCCTGGATGCTGAAAGTATCGCAACAACTTTGCCAACGTCAGCAATGTCAACCAATTTGAAGATTCCACATTGCATTCTCGCACGTCTCTCTCAAATCAAATTCCTTGAAGATAAACGAGATTTTGTTAATTGAATTTTATCATGCCTTAATGTTCAAATTTCTATCTTTAAACATTCTGGAATCTGTCCCCAACGGGAAGATTCAAAAGGTATCAAGAGAAGAGAAATTGAAGAACCACAAGGATCAAAAGTTTGCAACTGCTACTTCGTAAAGCTTCGAATATAAATCGAAGAATGAAGCAGACGTTCAAACTTGGTGAATCACCTCGAATTTCTTTAAGAGCTGAAAATCTGCGCAAACACTCCCAGCTTTAAGAAATTCCAAATTTAAGCAATTAGCAAACAATCATTTGAAATCTGTTTAGAGATAATCAAATACTTAAATTTAACCTTGTAAGGATTCAACATTTTATAAGTTGAATTCATATCTGGCGAGTGTCGAATTCGCCAAATTAAAATAACATGGATACAAATTGTGATAGTGGAAGTAGGATCGATTGCATAGGGAGTGATAAAATCTCGCAAAATCATTTTGTTGAATAAAAGCTAAAAAATTAAATAAATGGGGGGTTTGATGATTTGTGTTTTGATTGAAAATAATTAAAAACAAAAATTTGAAATGATAATAAAAATAATTATGAAAACACATCCAATCAAAGGCATTAATTCACATTCACATTCACATTCTTTCACTTGTTCATCGGTTCAAAAAGAGTCTATATCAAAACTCACTAAACTGGTTATAGTTACCGAAAGACGCTCCTAGCAACCAATTCTCCCTTAGTTTTAAATCAATCACGAGACACTCTATGATTGACCCTAACTAAACCATAGTACTTTAGAAACGTTCCTCGATTTTAACTAGGTAATTCCATTAAAAACTTGGAGAACTCGATTCAAACCAATTTGTCAAAACGTTTGACTCGTTTAAGTAAGATTGTTTATTCCTTAAGATTGAAAAATCTTAATTTGGTACTTTACAAGTTGATAAGAAAATTATAGATCAAACCAACTTGTATGCCAACATTGACAATTTTAATTGAAACAAAAACATCTTCTCGAAACAATTAAAGAAACAAAATAACCTTTAGGATATGAAATAAACAAATAGAAATATTGACAAAGAAATATGAAGAGCTTTTAGACCTCACAAGTGTAAAGACATAGAAATAAAATTAACCTTCGGTTGAACTTGTAGAATTAACAAGACATAATTAAAAACTAAAAGATTAAAACTAAAACTATTTTATTGTACGTCTAATGTCTGATGTCTCTAATGTAAACTAAAGCTAAAAGCCCTTTAAATAGGCTTTAGAAAACTAAACAAAAATGATAAAACAAACAATTATCTCCACTAATCTAATGTATTGCAACCATTATGCCTACTATCTGTAATGGTTGAAGTAGTCATACACGTTGGGGAGAAGAAATTGCTGATTTCTTGTGCTAATAACTGCTAGAACCGGTTGTAGATGTGTCCATGTCAACTTCTAAAAAAGTGGAATTTAATTAACCTCATGTTCTGTTGGCTGGTGCACTATGCCCACGAAGTATATTCCAGCAGCTCCAACAATTCTTTCTCACGTATAGGTTGTTGAGACTAATTCAAACTCTACTAGTTGCTTTTATTATTTTCTCCATATCAGTAGTAGCTCCATTTACTTTTCAGTCTTCAAGTACAAATACAAACTCTAATGTTGCCCATTATTTCCACACTTTATCCTTTTTTCAAAAGCTTTGACTTTCTCTTGATAAGAAAGCAAAATATCCAAAAATGAACAAAAATCCCTAAGAATTAATATGGATTAATTAGTATGGGATAATTGCAAAATATTGCATAACAATGTGTTCTAACAAATTCCCCCACACTTACCCTTTATTTGCTTATCCTCAAGCAAGAAAATTTAAACATACAAGAGAGTCAAAACATAATCAAACCATTAAATTAAACCGATGTTCAAACTCTAATCACCAAGAAGCTCATCGAACATTTCTAAGCCAAAAATAACTGTCAAATATTAGTTTAGTCCGTATGATTATAGTCAAGCATTTCAAATTATACTACATTAAATTAGAACCATTTCATTTAAACCCATTCAACAGCCCCGCTTAAAGGAAATTCGTCTGTAGTGAAAAGCGATACACAACTGACTTGTTTGCCTTGACGTCTAAATTTTCGAAGTCAAAATATTATCAAAATTTTAGACCATATTTTTGCCTTTTCTTTACACCCCCTTGGTTATGTCAAGCATATTTTTGCTTTTAGCTTTTAAGCTCTCCCACTCATTAACTACTTCACTAACGTTGGTGTACCTTAGTCATGTGACTTTGCCCTTAGTCTAGCGACTCCTTGCTTAAGGGGAAATGCATTTTGAGGCATAACTTCCAACTAGAAAAAGGGAGTCAAAAGGCTTAAACCATTTTCCTTTTTGTTTTGGAAAAAACTTAAAAAAAAATATCATCAACAAAACTTCCAATCTCAAAAGAATTTGTCAGTTGCATACCCCTTGACTCAATATGAAAAAATCAAATTTGTAAAAACTACATGAATAGTTAAAATAAACAAGCTATATTTTACGACAATAGAATTATCAAAGGAAGACCATTAATGAAAATCTAGTTAAGGTTCAATTAAGTTTATTTGAATTTGGCCAAAAAATGTTCAGAGCTCGGGTTTTCAAGAAGGAAATATCGGCTTAGGGTAAAGCTATGAAAAAGGTAAAAATTTTCAATTAAATTCTAAAAAGACTCTCATTGTTATTATTTCAAAGTTCAGCAACCAAAATCAGCATCAATCGAAACAAAAAAATGAAAAAATAGACAGCCAAAGCATACCAATTATACGAAAACAAAACCCACTAACACTTGAAATATCCCCCACACTTAATCCACATTGCCCTCAACTATGGGCACAACTAAACATACAAGGAAGAAACTTCAATGTAGAAATAAAAAGGAATGAGTACTGCCCTGTTTGTTTTAATGGGGGAGGCGAATGCGTGTTAGGAGTTTAGTCATAATTATGCTCCGTCCTTTGCAAAAAAATGGTCATCAAAATCGATCGCTCTATCCTTGTCCTTTGATTTGTTTTGTTTAGAACACCCTAAAAAAATTTTCATTCTTTTGCTCTGTGGTGGCGAATTTCAGTGAACAGCTCCTCTCCATGTTTGAACCATTGTAATTTACCGAAAGTGAAGTTCAACGACGAAATAGGGAATGCCGGTGAACGGAGAGCAAAGGATTAGCAGTGAGGGGTTCAATCAATTGGTTTGGAATTTAGAATAGGGAATTGATTAAGGAGGTGAAGAGTTTGGAATAATGATGCTCGTGAATTGTTTTAGGGTACAGGTGAGTGAGTGAAATTGGTTAAAGTTGGGCCAAATTCATAAATTTCAAGTTGAGCCCAATATATCCATTGTGCTTACTGCCCACATAAATTGAACTTTCCCCTTGTCTAAGCCTGCAAAACAACATGTCATTAGTGAATTGGTGAAGAAAATTGCATAATAAAATAAAATGAAATTAAAACATGAGAATAAATGGATTAAATAACAAGTGAATTACACGAAGACTACTTTTCCAATATTTGTCAATATTCTCAAATAATCTATTTTATTGAATTTAAATAACCAAACTTAACTAAAGATAAAATTAAAGTAAAACAACTAAACATAATGAAATAAAACTTGAAATCTAATAAAATGTAAAAGAGAACAAGAAGAAAGAAAAAAATAGCAGTAGTTCTATTTTATAGTCTTAGCTAGACTTATTGCAATGGATCTTTCATCAATTTGGGTTTTTTAGTGCAACCTCATCAATTTTAGCTCTAAATCCATGCTGCCCTTTAAGCTTGAACTTTCCTCCTAGATCAAAACATGTAATTTTTGTTTCTCGCAATGCATCTCTAATCTTTTGTTCCTGTAAGACATGTGGAAGTTCATTACAAGAGTCAAGTAAAACAAATTGAGGGACTTCCTGCCTACATGAGTTGCTACCTTTCAATTCTATATCTTCCTCAAACAATGTTTCTTTCAAAAGAGTTTGGTCTTTTGAAATTAACATGTCATTTTCAACATTCAAAACATCAACATGATTACCTTCAAAGACTTCTTGCATTTTAGGTTCAAATACACTTAATTGGCAAACATTGGATACACTAAGAGGATGTTTCATGGCTTCATTCATGTTGACCTCTACTTTGTTGAAAGTTTTAAGGACTCCTTTTCATCTTGATCTTTCTTTGGGTTGATAAACCTTTGAGGAAAAGGTGGTTTGATCATTTTAGGCTCAAGATCGCTTGATTTCTTTTTCTTAGTGAAATCTCTCTTCAATTCTGAATTTTTAATTGTAGATTCCAGCTTGTCACTCATGCTATGCCTGTAGTGTGGATCATGACATACATCCTATAAAATATTGTCACTTCCCAAAGTTATAGAATTCACAGTTTCTCTTGGATATATCACATGTTGATATGGCAAATGTCCTTGAGACTCCAACTTGTTCAATGAAGCTGCAATTTGAGAAATTTGAATCTTTAAATTTTGAAATCTCGTATCTGCATCCTGTTGAAATTTCGGAGTGTTTGCAACTAGAGTTTCATAGCTTCCTCAAGAGAGTTACCTGAATTTTCTACATTTGAGTTCAATGGTGGATGTTGGTAACTGGAGGATATGTTCTTCCTCTTAAAGTGTTGGGAACTTATTAGTTGGATGAATTGGTTGAGCACAAAGTCAACACACCTTAGCTTGTCTTGATTGTCTTATTGATGAATCTTATTGATTCCGATGTTCCTCCAAATTGTTGTGCATTTGCTGTCATAATCGAAATCAATTCTTGACTCTCAAATGTAGTATTTGGATAGTAGATGCTAAGGCATATGATGGGAGATGAAAGCAAGTTCAACTCATTGGAGCATAAAAAGAAATGGAAGTTTCAATTTTGGAGATAACCAAAAAGGCAAGATAATGGGGAGTGGCACTGTCGATGTCTCTCCTTCAATCGAAGAGGTTTCTCTAGTCAAAAGTCTGAAGTTCAACTTGCTTAGTGTAGCCCAGCTTTGTGACAAAAGCAGAAAGGTTGCATTCGACTTAGCAAGATGTTCAGTTGCTGACTGTAAGACTGATTCTACTATTCTCTTTTATCCTAGAATTAATAATGTATATATGATTGATTCATCCCATGGCTCCACTAATGTGTGTTTTGTATCTGTGGAGGATAATGAGTAGCTTTGGCATAGAAGGTTGGGTCATATAAATATTAACATTCTGTCTAAACTGGCTAAAAATCAATTAGTTGTGGGGTTACCCAACACTAGCTTTAGAAACGATAAACTATGCTTAGCTTGCCAACTAGGTAAGAAAGTTAAGAAATCTTTTAAGCTAATTAATCAAGTAATAACTAAGCAACCATCGGAGCTCCTCCACCTAGATCTTTTCATTCCAGTTCAGCCTATGAGCATGGGTTGTAAGAGATTTTCATTAGTGGTTGTGGATGACTTCACGAGATTCACTTGGGTAGTCTTGTTAAGTAGCAAAGACGAGATATATGAATCTTTTGTCAAGCTTAGTAACCGGATAATGAATGAAATAGGAACTAAAATTAGAAGAATTCAAAGTGATCATGGACGTGAATTCGAGAACTTCCATTTTGAAGAATTCTGTTCAGTGCATGGTATTGACCACAAGTTCTCTTCCCCCTATACACCTCAACAAAATGGGGTTGTAAAAAGTAAGAATAGAACCATAGTTGAAATGCCTCGATCCATGCTAAGTTATAACAATCTACCAAAGTAGTTTTGGGGAGAAGCTGTTAACATAACCTATTATATCTTGAATCGGGTTTTAATTTCCCCAATTCTTGAGAAGACACTCTATGAACTTTGGTGAGGGCACAAGCCTAAGATTGGTCATCTCAAATCATTTAGCTGTAGGTGCTTTATTCTTAACACCAAGGAGCAATTAGAAAAGTTTGATCTTAAGTCTGAAGAAGGTATCTTTCTGGTATACTCAACTTGTAGCAAGGCATATAGAAGGCAAAAGAACTGACCTATTAGAGGAGTCTATGCATATGGATTTCGATGAAACAAATAATGTAGATAGACGTCCATCTGATGAAGATGAAGGATTACCCCAGCAAGTGAATAAACTTAGCATGCCACTCTATGTGCTACCCAACTCAGCGTAAGAACTTGAACTTGAGGAAGTAAAAGATGATGAGGATCTTTTTATCAACTTCAACGATGACAAAGATCAACCTCCACCTCAACATCCCATTGTCGATCCTTCAGTAGTTGATCCGAGTTTTCTAAGAGAGATTAGAGTTCATCGCAACCATCCATTAGATAGCATAGTTGATGATGTTCATAATCTAGTGATGATGCAAGGTCAACTCAACAGGATGATGAATCATCCAACCTTCATATCATTGATCAAACCCAAGAAGTTTGAAGATGTAGAAGGAGATGATTATTTGATGATCGCAATGCAAGAAGAGCTAGATCAGTTTAAGCGCAATGATGTTTGGAATCTAATTCCAAAGCCTAAAAGGAAATCAATCATTAGAACCAAATGGGTTTTCAAGAACAAGCTAGATAAAGATGTTTCTATTTTCAGGAACAAAGCTAGGCTTGTTGTGCAAGGCTACAATCAGCAAGAAGGTATTAATTATGATGAGACTTATTCTCCTGTAGCCCGGCTTGAAGCAATATAAACCCTTTGTGCTTTTGCATATCATATGAACTTAAAATTGTTTCAAATGGATGTTAAGAGTGCATTCTTGAATGGATTTATTCAAGAAGAAGTTTATGTTCGCTAGCCTCTTGGCTTTAAAGATCCAAAGAATCCTGAGCATGTCTTCAAATTGAAGAAAACTTTATTGAAGAAGGCTCCTAGAGCATGGTATGAGAGACTGGAAAATTTCTTGATCACCAGAGGCTATGAAAGAGAAAAAGCAGATACGACTCTATTTATCAGGTGAAGAAAGGAAGATGTGTTTCTAGTCCAAATATACATTGATGATATCATATTTGGAGTAAATGATGAGAAGCTATGCAAGGAGTTTAACAAGAAGATGAAGAGCGAGTTCGAAATGTTTATGATTAGAGAGCTCCATTTCTTTCTTGGTCTTCAAATCAAGAAGACTAAAGATGGAATTTTCATCAGTCAAGCAAAGTATGCCAAAGAAGTCCTGAAGAAACCTATGGACAGTAAGTTCTATAGATGAATCATCGGCTCTCTTCTTTATCTCACCGCTAGTAAGCTAGGCATTCATTATGTTGTGTGCTATTGTGCTCGTTATCAAGCTGACCTTGAAGAATCTCATTTAGCCACAGTTAAGAGAATTCTCAAGTACTTGCAAGGCTCAATTGAAGTAGGTCTGTGGTATCCCAGCAGCTCAGATCTCACTCCTAGGGAATTCACATATGCTGATTATGGAAGAGACAAGCTCGACATGAAAAAGTACAACAAGAGGATGCCATTTCCTTGGAGAGTGCCTTGTCTCATGGTATAGTAAGAAGCAAACTTCTATTGCACTGAGTACAAGGCTGCAGGAAGTTGCGTAGCACAACTGCTGTGGATTAAGTAGTAATTGGAAGATTATGGTATAAAGTTAAATTGTCTCGAAGTTATGTGTGATAACATGAGCGCAATTCACCTATTCAAAAATCCAGTTCAACATGGCAGGATGAAGCATGTCAATATCAGACATCACTTCAATAGGGATCATGTACTATGAGGATATGTCAAGCTATAGTATGTTCCTTCCGAGGAACAGTGCGTTGATATCTTCACCAAGCCATTACCGAAGGAGCAATTCAATACTTTGAGGCACTTAATTGGTATGGATAATCCGCATTAAAGAAGAAGAAGGAAAATGAAATTCTCAAAATTTTGGCTAAGTGTTCGAGATCAAGCCTTGAGAAGACACGTGGATAACATCGTTTATATTTTAAAGTAACCATGTGAGGAACAATTTCGTCAGTTTATTTTAAGATCTACGTTTCAAAAAGATCTGAGTTTAAAGAGGAACAGTTTTTATTAAAACAAACCGTTTTTACTGAGGTAGTTAATTAAATGCATATCTTAGTGTTCATTTTCATCTTGAGCTATGGAAGTGCCACATACCCCTGAGAGATTTTATTGCCTATATAAGTTGAACAGTTGAAGAGAGAAGGTCACTTGTTTTCTGAGAATTTGAAATCTATTCGAACCCTAATTTCCTCTAATTTCCTTCAAATCCTCTCTCAAATGGCGATTACCAAAACAACGTACACACTCACGAGCACGACCTTCATGAAAATCATAGTAAACACTAAAGAAAAGATCGAGAATTTAACTCTACAAGAAGGCACCCTCTTCACTAAGGTGGATTGGGCAGATAACCTAGAGTTTGATCTGGTCTATGAAGTAGATTATGAAGGGTTGCTGAGAAACAAAACCATGCATAGAATCATCAAGAAACAACACCTAAGCTCCTTCCTGAAGATGGAAGGACCTACCATCACAAGTCTCATCCGGGTATTCTATTCAAACATCTACACAATTCAAGGGTTTGATGATGTGGTGATGATGGATTACAGAGGCAAATCCACTCTCATCTGTGCAAGGATGATTGGGAGCATTCTTAACATGCCTAACAAAGGCACTCAGCTCTGCAAGACGAGCGAAGAAGACATTGTAATAATTCCAGAAGATTGGGATCTCCCCTCAAAATATGTTTCATGAGAGCTCCCCTCAAACTAGTGGTGTCGGTTCAATATTAATAATGGCGTCGGTTTTAAACCGATGCCACAGCCCGCGACGCCATTATTTTTTAAGTTCTGGCGTCAGTTTGAAAACTGAAGCTATTGTTAAGTATTAGCTTCCATTTTTTTGCCAACCGACGCCATTGTGATGATGCTAATGTTAAGTATCAGAGTCGGTTTTATTCCTACCGACGCCATTGTGATAATTGTATTAACTACATAGTTCAGCGCCTATATAACCGACGCGATTTCATTAAATGCTTTTTTTAAAAATTTATGCTTTATTACATACATATCAATATTCGACCTATTAAAATACAAGTACTCTCAAAATTTAATAAAAAAACTATCGACATTGGAATCTTCACAATTATAAACAATGCAAAAAATAAATATAAACAAGAACTGATATTCGAAGAATAATTTCATGAGAACTAATAAGTTCTATCATTTGATATTCAAAATGTCCCTTCGCACTGTGAAAGCGTATTTTTGGCGTCAACCCAGTTCAAAATCGATGGGATTTGAATGACGTGACAGGCCACTTCTCTACTAGAGATGGATGAGCGACACAAAATGCAGTTGTATGCAATTCAATGCCTGAATCCAATTACAGTTAGCATTCACTTTTTAAATGCAATTTAGGATGTTTTGCCATGCAAAATTTCCTAGCTTTTAAACAACACACATGTAGAATGACACACGAAAAGAAAGAAACCTTAAGGAGCTAAAACAAGATAGTATTAAGTTTAGGGAATTGTCTTTACCGATTACAGGATGTTAATCATGAGCAAAATGTGTTGTTCCCAACTAGTAACAATAAACCAAAATTGACAGGGAAAGCGAAAGCGCTTATGGTATGTACCATAATGCACACAAGCTGTTCATTATTTGACATTTATTAATGAGCTCAACTTCAAGGAAACAAAAAAGACTCCAGCATAGCCTCGTACCTATTGAAAGGCGTTGCATTATGATCAACAAGAGTATAAGGCAATGTACAACAAATCATATTTAGCAATTAGTTATTATCTAAATCGCAAGTACGAGACAAAAAAAAGTCGCATGGACACGTGTTTATCAAAAGGGCGTTACGAGTAAGATATAAAAAGTAATTAGTTTTAAGCAACTAGCAACATAAACTCATTCACAAGTAAGATCTATATTAGGTTGAGATAACATGAACATAAAGCTTATTGATTTCTTGTTGACAGGTAGTCATGCATAACTTAATCATCTTACTATAAAAATTGAAGACTTCGCACCTATTAATAGTCATTCGATTTTTTCAATGGGCAATCTCATCAAATCAATAGCAAAAGGAAAAAAAATAAAGCATCCAATTATATTCAATAACCCAATACCTCGAGCTTGATCTGTTTACGAAGATGGTTGGTATTATTTCTCTGTAAATGAAAATTAACAAATCAAATAAATAAATATATAAAAATTTCAAACCATAAAATACAGCTTGCATTCAGTGAATAGTGTCCACCGTTAACCTTATATCACAATCCATCCAAAAAAATCTAAAACCCTTTGACAGAATTCAGGCCAGACATGTCAATTTCATAGATAAACCTAATTAAAGTTAATCAAATTTACCAAAAATTGGTTTAGGAGCAGTTGAATAAAGAATGAGAAAATCTCATTAAACTATGGCTAATATCAGTAATTAAGAGGCAAAAGTTAAACTGAAATTCGAAAATCACTAGAGATCAAACCACAGAGAGTATTCGAACTGAATTAAATTAAATTCCCTTAAAACTAGTGATTCCAAACATAAGAATTGGTCAAATAGAATTGAATTCAACTGAATTCCCTTAAAACTAATGGTTCCAAACATAGCCAGAAGGAATGCAGTGATGTCAAACAAGGTTAATTGATTGAACATCAAAGTGTCCACATTTATTTCCAATTTGTCATTATAATACAACTATTTTAAATTTGTTTTCTATATTTGTTGTTTCCTTTAGGAGATACAACATTAAAGCAGAAAAAGTGGAAGCAACTTTTGTTGTAAGATTGAATCAAGAGATTAATGATTCAAATAAGGTAACTGGGTTTTTGTAGCTTCATTAATTATTTTGTTTTCTTCTTTTATATGGTTTTGAGTAAGCTTCATGGTTAATGTTTGAGTTCTAAAATGTATCAATTTTGGGGCTAAGGTTCTTTATAGCGAATTCAAAGTTTAGCAACAGATACAGCAAAGTGCAAATTTCTAGTTTAGCAACAAATACATCAAAGTGAAAATTTCAGCAGCAGACTTTATTATTCGATTTCTAACCATTTCACAAACTAATTAAAGAGTGGAGAAGTAAAACTCACCAATTAGAATTAGCTTCCAGCAAAAGGGAGTAGTACCCAAATCACAATCACCAAAATCGAAACCTAGCCAGCTTAAAGAGACTGATCGTTGAAAAGGAGAAATCAGTACAATACATCCGCCAAATTTACAACTAAGCAAAATTAAAAGAATAATATGTTACAACTTCATAATTGAATAAAGAATGAGAAGAACAAATCTAATTATACTATGGATAATATCAGTAATTAAGAAGCAAAAGTTAAGCTGAAATTTGAAAATCACTAGTGATCAAACCATAGGAATTATTCGAATGACACTATCTTACATAACAAGAATTCGACCAAACATTCACAATCTTTTAGACATAACGAACAACCTGATTACCCATTTGTTCACCTATTAAGTCTGTCTCATAACTCCCCCAAGACTAGCAACTCAGTTTTTAAGATTCCCGAATCAAACGAAGTCGTAGGGAGTAGGCAAAAAACATCGAGCGGCAATCACTATCACTATCACTATAATCTAGCCTGTTTGTTCTTTTATTTTCCTTTGGAGTTTGAAAGGTTGAAATGTAGGGCCTTATTGCCCAACTTGCAAACACGATTCCTATATTTTTAGGGAGTATAACAATAGCAATTCAATTCAATATATTAAGACATTATGTCATTTGATGCCAAATTATGATTACTCTACAACAAGCAAATCTTAAACCTCTACATATTTACTCCATATAGATAAATCTTCAGTATAGTTAGAATACCATAATTGAACCAAAACACTAAATCAATTTTGAAGTAGATTCTATTAGTGATGGTAATGGCCTAATGGGTTGAGTTTTGATAGGTATATGTCCAATGAACTGGGTTCATATCAGTATAGGTTTTGATCATATCTATTGAATAGTTTTCAAAAATTTAAGATAATTAAATTCAGACAGAAATAAATATTTTTATTGAACTAAACAGATGAGGAAAATGTCCATTTTTAATGGGTTTGGTTGGATAATGCTATTCTATTGTCATTATACCTTTTCTCAGCATTCAAATTTTGAATTATAACCTTCAAAAACTCAAAACATTTGAATACCGATCTAATTACAACCTTCCGAGTCAAGTTTTTTCTTTATGGTATTATAATTTAATAATGAATTCTATGAGTCTCATGTAGCAAGTTATCTGATTGTAGTCTACCCAATCAGCAACCTTAATCTTCAGTTTTACCATAAAATTACTAGTCCCAGGAAAGCATTTTGTTTGTTTCTATTTGGAAAGTGCTTTTTTCTGTTTTTTCCTCAACTAATGACTTTTTCCCTCAACTAAAGTACTTAACAGTAGTCAAACAAAATATGTCAGTCACAGAATGAGTAATCAAACTTTTATCAGGTGGATGAAGAGGCAGATTCAACTATGGTTGGGAAATTTGACTGTACACGAGAACAGAGCAAACAAAGAAAATGTTTCAAAACCTAAAAGCTTAGAAAGACAAACTAAGAAACCCTAAAATTCATTATGCAAATAATTGATTCAATATAACGAAATTAAGAGCAAAAAATCAAGAACGAAAACAAACTAAGAAACTGAGAAACCCTAAAAATCAATATGCATCCAATTAATTTGTACTCATTACAATTAAGTTCATACCCGATGAAAGTTAATGAGGAATGAGGTGAGAGACGGTGGCGGCAAGAACGAGTTGAGAACGGCGAATAAAATGATGAAATAGCAGAGGATAATTTGTGTTGGGTTGGTAGAGGCGAGAGAAAAAGCGAGAAACGATTTGGGGATGAATGAAGGGATTGAAGGATGACGGCAAGATGAACGAGATTGAAAGATGACGGCAAGATGAACGAGATTGAAGGATGAACGGCAAGATGGCGGCAAGATGAACGGGATTGAAGGATGATAGTAAGATGAATGGTGCAGCAGAGGATTAAGGATGAGTTGTAGCGGTAAGGTGTGAGACAGTATAGAGGAAAAAAAAAGGAGAGAATGACACTTTATTTATTTGTTGAAATTGAGCAATCCCGTCGATTTTTTTAATATAAACCGACGGTATTGGGGTTAAATATAATCCCGTCAGTTAATTATTTCAAAATCGATGGGATTATAGCAATACTGTCAACCGACGAGATTGCCCTCAATGCCTTATAAAAGCATTATCAATGTCACTTCCGTTCATAATCGACGGGGAAAGTGTGACGCGACAGATACTCTCTCTACTAGAATCAATTATTAAAATAATAGTAAAATCCAATAAATATAAAAATAAATAAATTATTAATAATCATTACAAATAATATTATTAATAACTACCAATATAAAATAATTAATAAAACAATTTTAATACAATTAATAATAAAAATTGTTATAATACGTAAATTCATTTAATTAAATTTTGTTATTCAAATAATAACTATTGTTACAGTTACACGTGAATTAATTTTAATTATTATAATATATTGTAGTTTGGATTCAAATTATCACTTATTATTGGATTAAAAAACTTAATAGTTGTTTTATGTAATAAATATTTTTATTTTTTTATCCCATATCACATTTTCTAATTAATTAATACTATGATTATAAATAAAAATATTATTACATTATAATTACATTAATACTATTATTATATCAATAACACTAGTAATTATCACTATTTAAAAATTATTTTTACTATATTTATAATCAATATTAACTACATTAAATAATAATTATTTTTCTATATTAATATTTGTATCATTATTCTTCTTTTTATTATTATTACTATTAATTTTTATTAAAGATTAATTAGAATAATCATTATTAAAATTAAAATTTATGGATCTGAACAGAACTTAATAGACCTTAACTTAACTTAATTGAAATTAATGGACCTGAACTTAACTTAACTGAACTTAATCAAATTGAAGATGAAGAGAACGGGACCTTAATGGCATTGAATTGCAGATAACTACGAGAACAATTATTGGACTCTACGAAAACTGCGACTGATTTATTTCACATTCATAAAAAAATGGTAACTATGAATAATTTCTTAATTGCCAACATTTATTAAGGACATGTAAACCCACCACAGTTGATTAATTTCCTATTAAGTTGAACAAAGTCTAGTACTGCACTCTGCTCTAGTGTACTATCTCGTTGCCAAATAATTCAACTAGATATTTTTTTTTATTTCCTCATAACATAGCATACACTAATCAATGCAATATACGTATTTTAGTATAATTATAATTATATAAGGCAGACATGCCAGAACTATTAATTATTACAAAACTAAACCGAAAAAGCAAAACCTTAACTACATATTAATAAGCCAAACACTGCAATTTGACAAGCAAAAAACAAAAATTACAAAACAACAAATTCCATTACATGTCAAGTGCATTTGGCCCAGTGCAGTAATTCACCACATGATTCCATACCCACTGAACCAAGTACCTCCGTCTGATTCCCTTCATATTATACGTGGCACCATCACGGCCCTCCATCAACTGCCCTGTGTACGACCCACCGCCACCCGTCCCGTATATCCCCTCGCACAAATCCGCTATCTCCACCGGCGCCGTTGGATCCGACCCGGCATACCATGCGTTTACTAACGGATTCGTTGCCAGCTCAGCAATCTCATGCCCAATCACACTTATCATTCCGTCAACCCCAACGTCGCCGTTCGGAGCCTTCTTCGGCTTCAGCCCCGGGATAAAATTCGGAACGGCAAACGGGTAAGCGCAGATTCCCGGGCACAATTTCGCGCTGTTCCCCACCCACGCGTATGGGAGCGTGTACCCCACGATCGACGGAAATGTGAAGTAGTGGAACCCACAGGCCTGGCCGCAGAAATCCTCGACGTAGACGTCATCGGACGTCAGCAACAGATACAAACCGCTTTTCGGATTTATCGGCAACGGCTTCGTCTTCGCCGTGACGGCGCTTTTAATGACGGACTGAACTGAGAGCCGCGTGAGCGATTTCCCGTGAGAATAAAAACGATCGTTTTTCTCCTCGCCGAGTGAAACTGTCTGCGAGATATTGGCGCCGGTTTGATCAGTGTAAAGGCGAACCGTTTTCCACCAGCCGGAGACGGAGGGTTGTTTGGACGGAGGTCCGGTGATTGAGCTTATGAATTCGCGGATTATTTTCTTTTGCGATTTCTGCCAGCGACCGTACCAGATAGTGTGTACGGTAATGTTGGCGGTGAGTACAGGGCCCATGTGATAGCGCAGGTGAACGAAGTCCGATGAGCCTTCGTACTTTTTGGAGCCATCGAAGAGGAGATCGGAGGAGTTGGGTTTAAGGTGGGGCCAGGGGCGCCAGCCAAAGACGGGGGAGACGGCGGCGAGGATGAAGAGGAGGAGAAGCGGAGGGGGTGGGGTCATAGTGAGTGAAGAAGAAGGGGCGCAATTGGGAAGAAGATGAAAATGGGGATTATATATAGGATAGATAAATTGAAGTTGGGGGAAGAAGACAGAGGAAAGTGCTGTAAATTTTTAAAAATAAAATGAAATTATTGTAAAAGGGCTTTTTTTTATTTAATATTTTATAAATTCATTCGGATTTTAGGTATGATTAAAGTTTATTAACCCTTTTTATTATACATAGATTCTCGACCACGTGAGCCCATCCTCGACAAATATCATTCACGTTTTATTCGTAAAATTTTTAGTGAACTCAAGCGAGATCTGAATTCGATTCGAACTCGAGCTTACTCAAATCGAGCTTGAGTAGAGTTTAAAATCGAACTTAGTCGAGCTTTACACGGATATATCAACAAGGCCAAGCCGAGTTTCGAACTTAAAATCATGATCTGATTGCATGATTAAAATTGTTATGTATTAAAAGCCTATTTAATCTCTTAAAAATACTCAAATCTTACACTACATATGTACATATGGATATTTATTTTTCATAATACACTTATAATTTATACGATGATTAAAATATTTGTATTTCTTAACATGTTCACAAGCCTTTTAACGAACTTTTTCGCTAGTATTTCAAACTATTTATTAAGCATGTTCGTGAGCTTTTGAGCCAAATACTCCATTGTTCAAGCTCTATTAATTTATTTCAATGAACGTAAAAAAATTTTCATGATAATTTATTAGCGAGTCGAGCTCGAACGAGTTTTAACCTAGACGAACATCGATATGTCACGAGTACCTCTGTTCATTTACAGCACCAATTATACTTCTTCGTGAGTCGTGCTACCCATTTGGGTCAGCTAATCTGCTGATATAGGTTAAGCTTTGACATTTATTTGTTTGCTTAAGCACGTCATATAGGTTAAGCTTTGACACTTATTTGTTTGCTTAAGCTCGGCTGATTCGTTAAAGTCTAAAGTTTCATGGTTCTAGATTGATTTTAAATATTTTAAACCAATAAAATATTTATTACACCAATAAAATAACTAATCTATTCTATTTTTTGTGATTAATGTCTCAGTTTAGTGGTTAAGACAGAAGCTGTTGACTCTAGAGATTCGAAGTTCAAGTTACATCCGAGACTAATTAGGGATTTTTTTTCATTTAATGTAAGTCCAAATGAGGTAAAATTTAAAAAATTTAATTAATCTCTTTACAAAAAAAACTTAATTTTTCCTAATTATTATTACGGTAAATTAGAAATTTTCTGTAAAAAGTTACTTTGATAATTTAAAATGATACTTAAAAAGAACCAAAATAAAAAAAAGCTAAAATAACACTTAAAAACAACATATATATATATATATATATA
>CATIWQ010162889.1:0-10689 GCA_949673415.1 Euphorbia schlechtendalii | reverse complement strand
TTAATAAAAATTAATAGTAATAATAATAAAAAGAAGAACAATGATAAAAATATTAATATAGAAAAATAATTATTATTTAATGTAGTTAATATTGATTATAAATATAGTAAAAATAATTTTTAAATAGCGATAATTACTAGTGTTATTGATATAATAATGGTATTAATGTAACTATAATATAATAATATTTTTATTTATAATCATAGTATTAATTAATTAGAAAATGTGATATAAAATAATAAAATAAAATATTTATTAATTAAAATAACTATTACGTTTTTGTAATTTAATAATAAGTGATAATTTGAATCCAAACTACAATATATTATAATAATTATTGTTAGCTCACGTATAATTTTAACAATAATTATTATTTGAATAACAAAATTTTAATTAAATGAATTTACGTATTATAAATTTTTTTATTATTAATGGTATTAAAATCGTTTTATTAATTATTTTATATAGGTTGTTATTAATAATATTATTTATAATGATTATTAATAATTTAATTATTTTTATATTTAATGGATTTTACTATTATTTTAATAATTAATATATTTATTATTAAGTTCAGTTAAGTTAAGTTCAGGTCCATTAAGTTCAGTTAAGTTAAGTTCAGTTCAAATTTCAGTAGTTGAAGAGAACAGAGCCTAAGTTCAATTCAGTTAAATTCGGTTAAGTTCACTTAAGTTAAATTCAGATTTAAGAAGTGGAGAGAACATGATCTAAATACGAGTTATTGAATATATTAATTGTGGCAATGTTAGCAGTTCATTTCGAGTTCTCTACTCGTTCGTAGCCTTTCTGCTTCACTTTAAGAAACAAGTTACAAAAATGACCTAGAAAGCGCTGAAGATCGAATGTAAGAATTCATGACCTCGACATAAAACAATGGCGTGTGAAAGAAACTTCTATTGTTACCATGTCAGCTTGCCATTTCTTCAAAACTAGTAACAATAATTATTCCCGCTTCCTATGTATATGAATGTAATTTCTATACTACATCCACATTCATTTTCGCCATAGTTAATTAATGTTACTATGTTTATTTACAAAAATGAAATTTGGGCATTATTTAAATAATATGGATTAGGTGACATACTACATTTTTTTGGTTTCGGGTTTTCCCTATGATTGTGACTTTTGTAAAATTATCCAAGGGCGTTTGATTCACAAAAGAGAAATTGTTTTGGGGCATGTTATGGGCGATATAACCTTCCAAAATCAGAGTGTTAAAAAAAACTCAACTGGATTATTAACAGAGGAGGCCGTCATAGGCGTTTTGTCAATTGAAGCTTTGATAATTAGTGTAAAAAGTACAATTTTATTGGGAATAGACGATGAATTTTGGCATACAAACTGAACCTGAAAAATAGAAAGAACAAAGTAGTGGCATCCACAAAGTGAAACCATACTAGGCACTGTTATTTAAAGATACTTCGATTGTTCTTTTCAGGATTGAACCACACCTTCACGTCTATATAAACAGAGATGACACAAGAACAAATAGTCTATGTATAAATCCAAAAAATAAAAATCATAGCAAGTAATTCGTATTTGTGAATTTTGAGTATAGAATCATTTTACCAAAGGCAGCATTATATAGCTAACAAAATATTGCTGTTGAAATAGAGTTGCTGGACATTGAAGCAGAAAAACGTTTTAGCATTAAACAAAATATATAGCTGCTGAAAATTCAATACAAATAGCTTTTGAGAATTAACAGCAGTTAAGGGATTTCAAAAGTCATATGCCAAAAACTATTATTCAAATAAAAAATATGTTATTTTCTCAATTCTCACAATTTTACAAGTCCATATAACTCACTTCAAGTTTCCCATATGGGATAAAAAAACCTTTTGAAAGTAACTTAAAGCATCAAATTTTCCAACAATCCCCAACTACTTTCAAAAGGTGTTTAAAATAGAATTTTGAAAATTTTTTCTGGATATCTCAGGTTTGACATATGCATGACATTGGTGTCTTTTGGACTATGAACCAGTACTTGATAGTTAAAATTTACTCCACGAAATATTTGATGAAACATAAAATTTCTATGAACAAAATAAGCTCTCTACCGTGGAATATGGATTTTACTATATCGCATTATACCAAGGTGATCTCTCTGACATCATAGTTTTGCGCAAATAAGTTGTGCACGCGCCAAGTCTTTCATTAATGCTCTAGAGATAATGCTAATATCTCATAGAAGCAGCCACACTTCCCACTTACGTAGGTGATTTCATCAAGTGTATATTGCACTTTATACACCACTCATAAGAGCTATGGAATTTATTAAGAGTTCTTTAAATTTATCCTCTCAAAACATGTAACATATCACTTTCTCACATCTAGTATTAGGACGATATTTTGTACTAACTTGTACTAGAAGAACTAACAAAGACTTGTTATTACCCATATGAACTTAGTTTATGGGATCTCTAATCTCATTAGTTGGGTTCCCCTCTTTGCTAATTTCATATTGGCTTAAGTTTCATCTCCTCTGATGTTTCTTGGACTAATTTCCGTCCTACTAGTTTAGTCAAATGATAGGTCAAGTTCAATTCTGACCTCACGTAAGTTATGGATATCCCTCAATCTTTTAGCAATTTCTTCACAACTTTGTGTTTCAAATGTATATGGCTATTTTTACCATTAAAGGTTTTATTTTTCGATATTGATATTCCCGCTTAGCAATCAAAGTGTATATACACAGAAGGTGTTGGTTTTATTCCCAAAAGCAAACCTTCTAAGAAGTTTCTCAACCATGCAACCTTATTTCAAGTCAACTCTAATTCAACAAACTTAGATTCCATCGTAGACCTTGCTATAATGGTTTGCTTAGTTAACGTCCACGATATTCCTCCACCACCAAGGGTGAAAATATAACCACTAGTGAACTTTGTTGGCTAATTAAGACAGTAATTGAATATGCGAACTTGCATGATGGAATTTCAAAACTTAAGATTAACCCTAAAAGATCTCCTAAGCATGACATGATTGATATAATCTAAATTGAAACGTTCCATAGATGCTTATAGGTTTATGAAACTTAATAAAAGAAACTGAGTATCTAAGATTAGAGCTTTAACAGTTAAAGTGTGTCTTTCCTTTGGTGCGGTACTCCCTTAGAATAATCGGACAACACTCCATTAGCACAAGCCTCCAAAGTAGGACAACCTCTATGATTAGTCCACACACCCTAACCGACCAAAACCTCACGTAGAGGAAAAACTCGTTAGTTAATAAGCAGCTGCTAGACCGCTCGTTGACCAACAAGAAAATATAACTAAGAAGGCTCTTTCCAAAATAGGAATAAGCCTTCAAAAGAATTCTTGTAAAAGCAGAGTAACTCGTGGAGGATCTTGCAAAAACTCGCTAAGAAAAGAAGTCAAAACTCAGAAGGAAAGGCTGAGCTGAAGTGAAGAAAAGAGGAGGAGGAGGCCACTATTTATAGTGGAGGGGAAAAAAATGCTCTCCTCATTTTCAATGTGGGATGGGGTATCCCCATCCCACACGAGTTGCTACGCAAAGCTCCATGCTCCACGGGGTTAACACACACGCGTAGTCCACTTCTCTTGGGCTTCCCTTATCCTGTAAGCCTCGCTTACGGGTTTACTAGTGGACCTACACTGTAGGCCCACTCAAGCACTGCCTAGCAGCACTTGCGAGCCTACAGCCCACCAGCATGCGTTGGCCTATGCTAACGCATGCTAGTAACCCATGATCATTTTATGCTTGCAAGGCTACCGCGCAAGCCTTACCCGCAAACATCAGGTGTTTGTGGGGCCCACTCATAATGGGAAAAATTCTCTTGCTCTGCCCCATGCAATTTTTTCGATTCCTCCATTAAAAATTCCTTTAATTATTATTTGGTCCAACCAATTAATAAGCCATCCAACGAGTTTGACTTTCCCTTATATTCTCGATATAGACCATGTCTATAAGTTCTTTACTTAGTCTGTTAAAAACCAAAAGTGTGTGATCTTATAGGATCCCGAAGTATAGAGCCGCTAGAGGTTAACCTAAACTTGGCTTCCTATTCGGGAACCTTTAGGCTCAATTTATAGACCGATATGGAACCCGATAACTCTAGATGATCAAATGGGCTTTCTAGCAAAGGCGTATGATCTCCCGATACTCGATACACCACTCGCCATAATGTATCAAGATTGACTAGAAACCCATTTTATCAATCTTATACTCTGATTAGAGGTTTATGAGTGTGTCACTTCAACAAGAGACCTTACGGTACAACTCCCATTATATAACTATATTAGGGGTAATGGATCCCATCTTGACTACTTAGCTTACCAACGAGTGATCATCACTACACCCTCTTGAATTGTGCTTGGTGATAATCAAACGAGATGATCCTTCGAACGCACCCACATTGGATGCCAAACAAGATTGGGTTAGGTCATGCATGTTTTGATGTTTTATGGATTTACGATTACTAAAGGTTTTTCAAACTCTTATGAGGCGATGAAATGATATCCCAACCTTTGGGTGAGGAGGTTGAGAGAGATCGGCGTGATCTCTCAAGGGATGAGCTTAAATGTGGTGAAGTGAAATGTGATGTTGAGCTTTTAGTGTTGGTGAGGAAATGGTGGTAATGCCTTACCACAATCCCATGTTACGTCAACTTAGGGTGTGTGGACCTTTATTTTCAGGTAAAACAATGTGCTTTGCCCTTATGATGTGTAAATTGATGAATGAATTGATTTTCATGATTATTTGGGATCACCTATGTGGGGGAATGAATGAATTGAGCATTTGACTCAATTTGGGCATGCTTATTGGGCATTGTAAAATGTTGGGATAAGTTATGTTGACATCTTCCCTAAGGTGACGCAACCTTGAGCATCTTTAAGGTTAATGAATAACAATGGGGTATTTTAGGATGCTTCGAGTTTATTCATGATGCCATGATGCTTTATGAGCATTCTTAATCCTTAGCTATTAAACGAATGAGTGTGTGTGTGTGTGTAAGTTAGAATCTGCACAAAAGAATGTGGTTAGCATGATATACATGGTGTGGATATTGATTTATTTGTATATGTAATGGATGGATAGCATGCACACAATAACATATTCTTCCAACCATACGCCTTCTACAGAAAAAGGGTTCGGCTTCCAAATCTAGGCTTGGATCATCTTGACACCATGAGGATTTCAATGAGTGATGTTGCACAATGCACATAGAGACGTTTTGGTATACCCTAAGGGACGTTACTATAAATATGATATATGAGTTCAATCACAAGGGTTGTTGATGTAGAAGGCTCTTGTTGAATTATGAAACACTCTAAGCCTCTCCCCAAATAGGTGCAAATGAGGGAGATATATGCGATATGGCAACAAGTGATCCACACACTAGGTATCCTCAATTTTGATGAGGTTACAAGTGATACTTTCATGGCTTCACAAAGAAAATAAGACACCCTAACCTTAAGGCTAGTCCATCTAATGCATATGCCTTGGTGAAATATTTTAGAGGTGGATAAACTCATTTAACGACTCTTCAATAATCATAAAATTCATTTAAACTTCAAGTTTAAAAAGAAGAACGATCCCCATTAGAGTCGCCACTATAAGTGGATGATGTTTTTGGACTTGCGTGGTCGCTGCAAACCGTTGACCCTGTAACATGGGATGTGGAGGTTTACCTTCAATCGCTACCTGAGTACTCTACTCAGCATAAATTAATTTTTCAAACAAAAGTAATAAATACAGAAAGAATGATGTATGAGATGAACGCAATAAAAGCTAATGTGAAAGTTAGAACTTCAATACTTGGTTTTATCTTGGTTTAGCCCGAGCCTACCTCCAGTCCCTGAATACCTTCTCTGAGCTTAAATCCACTAGTGTTCGTTCCTTACGCAGAGCAGCCTTTACAGTGGGTAGACACATTTTACAGAAAGTACCTTTCTTTCTAACTACCACTCAACTCAGTTTGGGTACCCTCCCCAAATTGACACTCAGATTTATTAAAAAGATTTTGAAATGAATTCAACTTATAAACTATTGAATCCTTACAATGTTAAATCTAAGAGTGATTCTCTCTATTACAAACAGATTGACAATAGTTGTTTGTTGGTTGCTTCAGTTGGAATTTCTTGAAGCTGGGAGTATTTGTGTAGAGTTTCAGCTCTTAAAGCAATTCAAGGTGATTCACCAAGTTTGAATGACTTCTTCAGTCTTCTATTTATACTTGAAGCTTTATGAAGTAGCCGTTGCAAACTATTCATCCTGACAGTTCTTCGATTTCTCTTCTCTTCATATCTTTCGAATCTTCCCACTGGAGATAGATTCCAGGACATTTAGAGATAGAAAATCAAATGTTGAGGCGTGATAAAATTCCATTGACAAAATCTCGTTTATCTTCAAGAAAATCATTCTATTAGAGAGGCACATGAAGTGCAACCTGGAATCTTTAAATTGGAAGACATTGCTGGCGTTTGCAGAGGCGTGTGGAGACACTAAGAAACAACGCATGATAGAGAATTCCTTTTGCCTTGGACTTTAGTGAGGAATCTCCAACATTTCATACTGATACCTTTTATCTTATGAGGACCACTGGAAATCTTCTTTAATTTCAACACTTTTTAACCTAAAAAGCATCAAAGAAATATTTTGTATTTGACATAAAATGTTAGTAGGACAAGTGTCATTTATTTCTCTAAGTGTCAAACCATACAACTTTTAATTAATAAAAGCTAACTCAACACAGCTGAGTTGATATCCTTTTGAACTATGTAGTACTCAACACCTGCTTAGCTTTTCCTACTCTAAGCCATAACTTAATTAATTACTTAGCAAATTGAATTCTTTTTCCTTAAACAAATTCAAGTCAGCTTCATTAATTAAGAGGATACTTAGTACTCGATTAATTTCACTATCCTAGACAGTTTGTTATTTCCAAAAAATTTAAGTACTATTAACTTGGGTTCAATAATTTCCCCCATTTTGGACATATAGCAAACTAGGTAGTAGAAGAAATTAATTGAATAAGATAGTTTAAAGATATCAAGAATACCTAGAAAGTGATGTAAAACTCCCCCATGCTAAGTGACTTCCCTTAGTTAGCTTGAACTCCCCCATACTGAGTGAGTCTTCTTCAAGCAGCTTAGCTCCCCCATACTTAGAGAATTTTTCTTCATTTTGGGACTTTGTCTTACTTCACTTTTTCTTTAAGGTTGGTCTCTTTGTATGAGTTCTTGCATCATATACTCAACTAACAGCGAAAACAAGTATATAGTATAATAAATTTAAAGTTAAGAAGATCTTAACTTGGAAGGATAGAACTTGTAATTTTTCATTAATAAAAAAAAAACTTATTTAGTACATAATTTATGTTATGAACCAAGGTTACATGCTAAGACCTGTTACCAAAACTATCTACTACTACGTACATGGCTTCTATTTTCGATTCTTGGAAGGGGAGGATCAAGTTTTGTCTTGATTTGGCTTTTGCTGGTGATGAAACGAGGTATGAGGTGCATATTGAGGTTGCCTTGGAAGAGTTCCTATCTACATTTACTGTCTTGAAGGCGTCTTCAGCTACCTTCTCCCCCATTGATGTCTATCCTTGCACAATTTGTTCCAAGAAGATATTAAAGGAGTCAAGGGTAGCTTGAATGTTTGCTTGATAGCCAATTATCTGTGGGGAGACCACTTCTTCCAACTGCTGCTTGCCTTTAGATTTTAGAAATTCTTGGTCATTAAGTTCACTAAGAAGTAGGTGATGGCATCTAGATACATGAGTAATCTGATCAAATTCTTGGCACGTAAACTGTTGAAAGCATTTTAGCATATCTCTAAAGTTTATTGTAGATAAAGCAATCTTTAGCTTGGCTTCCATATCAATGATCTTTGGGCATATTAAAGACAAACACCGGGCGGTGAAGTCAATATATTTAGTGTCCATCTCTCCAGTTGTCACCAGCTTTCCTACATTCTTTTGCAGATCTTCCACCTTGGTCTTAATGACATTCAGCTTGGAGTGAATGGTCATATCGGTCTCCAGGCAGAGGGATTCAGTAGGTGGAAGAATTTGTGAAGGTAGCTTAGGCAAGATTTTTCCCATGACATTAAGCAGAAACTTTTTAGACGCTGAGATCTTTGCATCTATATTCTCATTGACCTCTTTGTTGACATTATCAATCTTTGAATGGAGAGAGTCAAGATTTAGCACAGGCTTCTTGTTCATCTTGGTAGAGATCTCAATCAACAGCTTCAGCACTTGATCCTACTTATCATCAGGTTCATCAGAAATCTAGACGTGGTCTCCAAAACCTTTACGATGCTATGGCCAATGTCCTTTGTAGTGTCAACTTCCTTGAGCACGTTGTCAATCTTTAGGTCTGTGCTCCTCTTTATTTTGACTTGTTCCTCATCGAATTTATGGAGCCGTGTCACTTGAGTTTCCATATTGGAACTCAAGGAACTCAGTTGCTGATAAGTGTATAATTACACTTATTAGCAATATAATTTTACACACTAAACACTATAGTTTAAGTCATTTTTATACTTCATATGAAAGATTTCACGTGATATGTAGTTATTTTTGGTGTAAATGCAGATACTAGGTAAATCTTGGGAGTAAAATGATCTAAAGTGGAATTTTATGTAAAAAGAGTGAAAAATGTGCGAAAAGATGCGTGGAACTTAAAGATTTGGCTTAGGATCGAAGCTGTCGAAGATCAGTGAAGTTATAAGAAGAATTCTGAAGAAAAACACAATTCACGGTCATGAAAACAATTCACGGTCATGACTTGATACACTTCAGAAATAGAAAATTGTCAAACAAAGATTCACGATCGTGACTTGTATATTGCGGTCTCGACTTGGATGGTTTTTTTTATCAAATCTTCTTAACTACCATCCACTAGATAAAAATGATCAACCGCCATCAACTACCAATGAAAAGACACTTATCAGAAGTCAACGAATCATGAATAGATGCCTATCCATTGTGGATAAGATTAAAGCTTCTCAACCATTCACAATGAAGTGATTCAATCTTTCGCCAATGGACACAACTCTTCGTTTGGATAGATACAACCCTTCGAACTCTATAAATAGGGCTCCAAACCTTACAAATTTCATGCATGGTGTGGCATTGGAATTCGAAAAAGTGAGAGATATAGTGTGTGTGTGTGTGTTTGTAGATAGAGAATGAAATTATTTAGTTTTCGCTACGTTCATAAGCGTTAGCGAGAAAATGTTTAAGTGTAACACCCCCTGATCGGAAGTGTCACGGTAACAGTAACTTATTAATTCACCATATTTCACATTAATATTTAAACAAATTTACTTTCAATATTCATATATGAAACTCCAAATATTATCAAAATATAATTCTCAATCCTCACACTAATTAGTACATGCCATTATTTTATAATCCAAAATGTTACATGAAATTTTTATTTATCCACCTTTAATCTTTTCCTTTTTGAAATCTTCAAGCTGATCCACTATATCCCTTTGGTCTACTCTATCTACAGAGCTTCTGAATCTGCGTGTAGAAAACAACTACACGCTAAGCAATTTGCTTAGTGGTGTACACTAATTTCAACTAAAAAATAAAGTATATAAAAACAAAGATATAAATATAAAGCAAAACCAATATTATAAATCTCAATTAGCTATAATAATAATTATATCAAAATTTTCAAAACTAGAATCATATGTTTCGCCCAAGGTAAACTAGGAAGTGAATAACGGTAGTGGGTACGGGAGCGGACAAGCCCGAAGCCGAAGCTTCAATATCAATTCTTTACAATATCAATATATTAACATTTATCGGACAAGCCCGAAGCCGAAGCTTCCATATCAATAACAATATAATCATATCACAATATCGGTCAAGCCCGGAGACAAAGCTCCAATTGTTTGTACAGTACTGTGCCCCCCTTTATTGGCGCCAATCTACCCTAACCCATTTTTCAACTCGTTTACTAAGGGCAAATATTACACAAAAATACTTATAAATTTAGTATCATATTATTAATATACTTCAACACAAAATCATGTATTAACGATCTCAAATCCTTCAATTTTCAATCACCAAATATCAATAAAATACAATTAAAATTAACATTCATCTTTTCAAAAATTTTCCAGATTTCGTGACCTGACTTCCCCTGCATTTTTCTCTATTAAAACATTTTCGAATTGATAAAGTTTATTCTTAAAATACCTATCTCTGTGTCTCAGCTTTCCAATGCCACAAGAATCATAGAAATCCATTCAGTATAGCTCAAGTTATACTCAAAACACTGAACAGTGTACAAACTGAAATTTTCAGAAAATAGTTTTCATGAATCAACTTCAAACGAAAATTGCATGTAGAAGGAAGCCGAATCTCACAAAAGTTTCTACTGAAAAAATAAAATTCAGCTTCTTCTAATATCAATAGATTCAAGAATTTCTCAATTCGGAGTAGTATAACATGAGAAAACATCAAAACAAAAACAGATGTACAATCTGAAATTTTTCCATCAAAACCGAAAATTTGAAATTAGTGTACACAAACCTCTTTTAAGCTCTTCAACGAGTTTCTTCCACCTCTTTCCCTCTTCCACTACTAGTATTAGCTTCCTCTACAATAATCATAATTTTCACAATCAAAATACTACTTGAATAAGCCTTATAATACCTTAAATATGCTTATTCTACCAT
>CATIWQ010162881.1:0-19687 GCA_949673415.1 Euphorbia schlechtendalii | reverse complement strand
GTTATTTTGTCTCTATGCTTCAACATTTCATTATAAATAGGATGAATTGCAAAGCAAATGAGCATCACAAATTTGAGAGCTTGAGAGCATTTGGAGAGTTAGAGAAAAATTAGTAGAGAGGAAGATCAAAAGCGGGTCAAGAAAAAATTAAGTTTAGTAATTTTTGCACCTTTGATTACATTTTAAAGGGTTTTCTTTAAGAGAATTTCTCTAAAAATTCTCGGGGATAATTGGGTGTGAGGTGAGAGTTTTGTAAACACTGTGTAACTTTCTCCATAATCAAAGTCTGCAGCAGCTCCGGAGAGGTAGGCGAAATTGGCCGAACTCTGTCATCAAATATTGTGTTATTTTTTCACTATTATTTTTTCGCATTCCATTAAATCTAGTAGTACGGGAATTACCGCGTTTATTCCCCAACAGATAATTGAACAAGAAAAAACTATGAAGATATGAATCTCTTGAGTGTAATTTTGGATCAGGAAATCAGAAGATTATTAAACATGTATTTTATTTAATATCTTGGGTTATATTCATTTGATCTCATGTCGAGCATACTTTATCAGCATACAGTTTATTTTGTTTCCTTAGCTATCGATTTCTTCTTATCTTTCTTTCAGATTTCATTGTAATGAATGATATCGGGGTGTGGTTTTACTCTTCATTTCTGGTAAGGTAAAAACTTATGTCAATCAGGCCTAATTTTAATTAATCTATCATAAGGAATGTCATGCTGTAGCATATGCCAGAATCATCTGCACAAACAAATAATTATGATAATGAACACAATCTGTCTGATTTTTATATGCTAAATATCAGTTATACATAACTAATATATGTGTCTTATATATCTGGTCAATGACTAGTATATGCTTGTTATATGTCTGTTATAAGATCTTAAGGGCGTGGGTGAACACATAAAGAAAAAAGCAATGATATGATATATTATTGTTGTATATTTATTCAATCCTAACATATTAATTGAGCCTAGGAGCTGCCTAGGCGCACACACTCAAGGCGAAATTTTAAGCCTTGGAGCACTAAAGCGAAGGTCACGCCCTAAAGCTTAGGCACACCTAATATGAAACATGTTATTATAGAATAAGCATCTGTAAATTGTAAGCCATATACAAAACTAGTATAAATATGATAAATGCGTGTTATATGTCAATTAAACTGATTTTTTTCTTGAAAAATTAACAATGATTGTGAAATTTTTATGCTAAGATACATTAAGTACATTATTATGGAGAAGCCATTGTCATAAAAGATTGATGTCAACCTTCGCAGAATGTGTCTAACTCCACAGTTTGTATATATATACGACGAGAGGAAGAAAAAAGAAAACTTTGAGAGAAACTGAGATATGATAGCAGATTTGGATGACTAGAGATTTGAAGTACTTTATTTCCTTATAAGTTTTTCAATCCATTGGTTTGTTCAAACAAGAACTATGTTATGTTTCGTACCAGTGTTTGAATTTTTTACAATTATCTTAGTGATTTAATTCAATACATAGTTTATTATGTAAAAAACTTTACATGTCTATTCTATGCATTTCCAACTTATAACTTATGTATATTACATTTACAACATGTAAATAAATAGATTATAACATATATATATATATATATAAAAGACGTAATAAGTGTATATTAAACATGAAAATCTACTTTTCTATTTCAAGAACTTCACTTTGTCTATATTCTTGTATTTTAAAAATATAATATATGTACAATACTTTTTATATTAAATATATACATGGAGTATAACAAACATATATTAGATTTACCATGGAGATGAAGTTGGCAGTAGCTACCACTAGCAAATCGGGATCCTTTTCTCGAAAAACCAATCAGATTCAAGGGCCAAGCAATCCCTGTCGAGAAAATGTTCACCAAAAATGATAAAGAATGTAGAATTCCATAGTAGACTGCAATAATTTGTTTAAGTAGAGGCAATTCATGGCTTGAGAAACGTAACATTAGATTATATCGCCGGTGTATTATCAAAATTAATTTATAAGTAAATAAAATCAAATTTTGTTTGGAAAAACTCAAACTAACTCTAAAATTAGACTTTGTATCAATCTTCTTCATAAATTAGATATTAAACACAAAAGCTTCATCCCACAATGAACCCTGTTCTGGAGTAAGTTTACGTAGTTTCGGGTTCACGACTAGCAGTCCTGCAATCAAAAGAGGAAAAAAAATGAAACCAAGAGAAAGGGAAAACAATGAAGTAAACTTTGAATGAACAACTACAGATAAATTTCATAGCATCAATTGTTAAATAGTTAGTGATTACTTATAACTAGAAGGGATTAAAAAATCAGTACCATTAACATTTCCAATTTCACAAAGTGTAGTGTGAGAATCTTACTATTGAAGCAATGACCAATTTCCATCAACATACAAAGCATCCATCATCTCAAACAAAATTATAACAAGTATATAATAGATATTTATTAGACATATAATAAACATGTATTTCAAACATAGAATATAGTGCATAAATACAAATGGTAGAACAAACATATATTAGAAATATATTAAATATAATGAATATAACAAAATTATAACATGCATATAATATATATTTATCAGACATATAATAAACATGTAGTTAGGTATATGATAATCTGAAAACAAATATAAACACATGTTTATGAGTTACCTAAATCCTCCCAAAATACAACCCTTAATCCTTTTGACGACTTCTCAACATCATCAATCTCTTCATCATATATCATAATTCTTGAAAGAAACAAAGTTATCTATGTACATGGATCATTTCTTAGGCATATTTTAATTTCCATCATTTTCTAATGCTATGTTCAAACTCTTTCCACATGTGAAATATGCGATAAAAAACGTACTCATCAATCTTGCACATTTTGCAATCCTTTCCAGAGATTAACAAATATAAAAACATAACTAAGTATTATCATATGCACAGTTGACACAAAAATCCTTGTATATCCATTTGAAGTGTTGATGTCACTAAAACCACTCTTCCGGTAAAAATTTAAACAAATATCATACATACAAATTCAGTTTTCTCAAAGGAAACAATTAAAATAAATATATTGGCACGCTTACACCAACAAGTGGAAATGACAATCAAAGTTTATGTAATTATTCAACACATGAAATCTGAAAAATGTCAAGCATTTACTGGGTTCTTTTTTTATGAGAACCAAAGAAGATACAAACATAGTAGTTAAAAGCGTGCCTTAGGCGTGACCTTGCGCAAAGGCTTAAAATTTGCCTTGAGAGAGCCAAGGCGCAACTAGGCGGCTCCTAGGCTCAAGGCGCGACCTTGCGCCTTAAGTGCACCTCAGTTCCTTGACTACTATAAAAACAAACGAGTAAGAATACGTATAGGTAAAGGTTCAAGAAATGCATAGTTTCTCATCATCACAAATTTGCTTTAAATTTCAACAAATAGAATCAATCAAAACAGAAGAAACAACAATATTGTTCAAATATTGCCATTTCATCTTTAGTTCAAGCAACGTAACACAATAAGATTCAAATTTGCTCATTCATGCGCAACAAAGAAATTCAATTTTAAGTTAAATAAATTTATTAAAGTAGACTCACGGATAAAATTGATGTTTACATTGCTTCAAAAGGTTCAATTTATAACACAAATAGGAATTCCGTTTGAGTAAAATACATAAACATGACATAACAACTTAAGAATTCACATTGGTAGCAGAAACGTACCTCTAGTTGCTCTATTCGTGATCTCTCCTCCTGGGCAATATCTTCGGGTTTCTTTGTCTTCGAGAGAATTAGGAATATGAAACTCTGATAGCATTGATTATTATCCTAGAATCGAAAAAAAAATCAAAATAGAAGAATAGAAACAAAATTTATCACAATTCCATGGATAACTGAATCCTGATTTCAGTAGGAATAAAATCGAATGGAAATAGAGATGAAGAGAAGAAAGCAATAGTCGAGCAGAAAATGAGAGAAATAGGTTTTGATTTGCCCTAAAATTCCAGGAGTGAAATCTTGAAGATTGGTGGTTAGTTGAGGAACGTAAATCTGAGAATTTGAAAATATGAGAAATTTGCAAGTGCAAATTTATAATTATGATATTACTTTATAGTCAATCCCCTAAAACCCCCCAAATTCATTCAGTGAATATTGTCCAACAAGCAATTTGTACGCAACTTTACTTTGCCTATGTATAACGAGGGTCACTAGGCAGAGGCCTATAGCCTATTTCATACCAGACCCATGCAGAGCGTTATGGGGGGGCCTAGCTGGTCCTTGAAAATATAGAAAGAAGGTAAGAAAATCCGATTTAATATTGCTTTCAAGTTAGTTTTACAGAAATTTCATAGAAATACATATTTTGATGTTAAACAACACATTTTACTGTATAATTAGAAATTACTTGACTTGTTTTGGAAAAGTTTGAACAACATATTTTACTAAATAATTAGAAATTATTTGACTTGTTTTGAAAAAATTTGAAAATGAAACTTTTCAACAAAACAACTTAAGAAATTACTGTCAAACTGACATTTATTATAATGAGCAAATTTCGAAACCGAAAATTAAATAAAAATATTAAAACCGACCAGCAAACTTTTTATATTTCAAGTTGGTTCAAACCAAACCCAAATTACAATTTTGTTTAAAACCGAATGATATTTTTTTATTTTCAATTTAATATATATATTTTATTATGTAGATTTGAAATATAAAATGGCTAAAAATCTACATAAATAATTTCTAACATAACCATCAAGGCAATTTCGCTACCAAAGCTAAAGCCATTATGGTTTTTTTCTTCTTCCATAGAATGTTAAAATTCTTCTTTTCTCAACACATGTTTTTTCAGTTTAAACGAAAAATATATTTCTTGGAATTATCTTCCTTAGTTTTTATTTGTTCTTATAAATTTGTAATATATATATTTTGTGGGATTCATTTTGTGAGACCCGTAATTTATTGGAGTGTTTTCCTGAAATTTAAGATTGGTGGCTGGGCCAGTAGATCCAACTCATGTTGGTAATTAAACTTATTATAAAAACAACTTATTTATTTCAATTTCGAATAATTCAATAATTCCACCGCACAAAGCCATACAATACCTCTCCTTCATCCTGCGAAAAAATTAGGGTTTTCAGTTCCACAAGCATTTATGTTTCCTCCAAATTCTCTCCATATCACGTCCGGTTTCCTTCTATCGCTATAGTTTCGTCTCCTCCGTTATCACATCTTGGAGATTAGGCTTCAATAACAATAAATTA
The DNA here is from genome assembly GCA_949673415.1 of Euphorbia schlechtendalii. Taxonomy (NCBI): domain Eukaryota; kingdom Viridiplantae; phylum Streptophyta; class Magnoliopsida; order Malpighiales; family Euphorbiaceae; genus Euphorbia; species Euphorbia schlechtendalii. Next base: position 14,415 of record CATIWQ010162881.1, on the reverse strand, counting down.
TGTTCATCATTTCTTCATCCTTCGTTGTTGTTTCCGGTTTTATTTGCCAGAATCTACGTGCTTTCGGACCCGGTTTGAATCCTTTTGCTCCTTATTGCATTGCCAATCACTCCCTTCCCTCTCGTTAAGAAAAGCATGTAATTTAGTGGTTTTCTTGTTTGGTGTTATTGTTTATCTCGTCCTTCTCGATTTAACTAGGTTTTGAATCCTTGGCTTTTCCCCCAGAAGACTTTTTTTGTGATTATTGTTTATCTTATAACTGACAAATATATAAAGGAAGAAGAAGTTATGATCCAGGAACGGTCTAATTCTGATTCGATTATATTGAGGCGCAGTCTCTCGAAAAGACGAAGCTTTAGGTATAGGGTCGACAGCGATGACCGAGGCTGGACTTTGCTTCATATTGGTGCCAGAAAAGGCGATCTGAAAGAGGTATGTATCTTCTTTTTTGTTGAATAGAATCTTTTTTGCTGGGATATGTGTTTCAGCTGATATATAATGTTTTGATTAAATTGTCTGTTATGTTGAAATTTGGGGAGGATGAATTTAACTGTCCAATCGCATTTTATTATGATGGTACCCTTTGGGATGGGGATAATCTAATTGGTAAAGGCTAAATATTGTTAGAGCTTTCTACTTTTATCTGTAATCATACAGTTATGGTGGTTTTTGTAGCTTGCTTCCTCTAGCTTTTGGCTAGTATTGTGTTGTTAGTGGAGAACAGTTGCCGATTCATTTGTTTGCCATACTCATTTTGTGGAAAGAAATAGGGGAATTTGGTGTCTTGTCACTAATTTAATTTCAATGTTGTCTTTATTGTTCAAACTTTTGATTTTTATCTATCAAGCAAGTAGTTGGAAATGTGGGCAACACCTTAACTTGACAATTTATGTCACCTTTAGCTGTGAACATAAGCTTCCGTTTATAGCTTAGCTATATTATCTTCTGTTTCTTTGGGATTTCTCCCAATGCTAATTTTATGGATGTAGCTGACGAAGGATAAATTGTTCATGCATTAAAACTTGTATTTTATGGTACCTCAAATTGTATGAATTTGTTCCTCTCCTGCTTTTTTCCCAGGGTTTAGATAATATTAGTTTATTTTATCATCCTCAGCCTTTTAGATTGGTACTTTGTGTTTCGTTCCTTCCTTAATCTATATTGTATAGTTCTTGTTTTGTCTGTTTCTCGATTGATTCTATGCCCAGACGTGTATGGTAGTTTTCATTATGAAAATTCTCGGACCCGGAACGAAGTGATTGAAGGTTTGTATTATTACAGGTGAAGCGATTACTAGATATAGGGATGGATGTGAATGCGCTGGCATGGGGTCCCAAATCAAAAGGAGTGACCCCTCTCCACCTTGCTGCAGAGGGAGGACACATTCATGTAATGGACGAATTACTCGAGCGAGGTGCCAACATTGACGCCAGAACTTGGGGTTCTTGTGGCTGTAAGTACATTCAACTCACGGAACCCTTTCTATCATGGTAGTCGAGAGCGCAAAGCGCACTCGAAGTGCTAGGGTCTTGCTTCTCGCTTTTACGCAAAGCGCAAAAAATGCTATCACTTAGGAATGAAAAAGCTCACTATTATAAATTCATCCAAAAGATCATAGGTTTAGAAGGTTTATAAAATATAGGCATATAGCCAACTAAAACTTAAAAATATTATAAATATGACATGTCATAATAGTCCACAACAACAAATCCAAAAATCTTCAAAATCTAACCATGTGCATTTTTCTTTTTCAAAGCATGAGCTTTTTTGGGCTTTTTGCACCCCGGTGCTTTGCTATTGCGCTTATCTTTTGACTACTATGCTTTCTACCAAGTTCCTCCCCTAATCCGTAAACTGTTAAGCCCTTGAACATTGTTTTATACAGGGACCCCATTGCATAATGCAGCTAAAGAGAGGAAGAGAGAAGCAGTGAAATTCCTAATCGAGAATGGGGCATTTTTGCCAGACAACATGGATGATATCCGATTTAATCCGCCACTGCACTACTGTCCTGGACTTGAATGGGCTTATGAAGAGATGCAGAGGCACCACAGAGATGGCCCCTTGTCTTCAGGGGAGGCATCCTTCAGCTCTGATACCTAAATGCCTCTAGTTGAGTGTTATGTATTTTATTTGCATAAATGAGTGTTGGTGTTGCATAAATTATAGTCGGGTTGTTTTTTCTGGATTTTTGTTTACTTGAGCACTTTGATATTGAATTTTTAAGTTTATACTGTTTGACAGACTGTATAATCCATGTGATTTGTGCAGTAAATGGTTAGTTTTTAGTATATTTTCGTTAACAACAAAGAACGAATTCATGATTTTGCTGGCGTTCTCTATTAAGGGCAGATGGACTAAGGATTTATTGAGCAAGAAAATAACCTGGAAATTAGAATTATGTTAAAAAGGAAACAAAATTTGATCAGCGTAACATAAATATTGAAGAGTCTTTCACAAAAATGAACCAAAGTAAAAAACCTGATTTTATTGTTACACCATGGGAAGGCAGTAACACAACACAGCGCCGCTGGTCCTCTTAAAATGGAGAGACAGGGCGAGGTTACAAATACAGGGCACTAAATCTACACCTATATTGCCATCAGCAACAACCAAATATATGAATATAAATATATAACAAAATGAAGTAAATGAAAGACAAATAAATACAACAACTATTTAATTTGAAGGGAAAATTTATAATGCTGCTGTGTGTTCAGTTTATGAGGTAGTATCTTGTGTAACAGTGAGGGCAGAAGAGGGCTTATCTGCAGTGGTGTTGGACATATACGACTTTATACATGATCGTGCGCTTTCCAGCATCAATTCCACCTCTTTCTTGTACTACACAAGTCAAAATCATACAGACATTTTAATCTAACTTGGACTTGCTGAAAGACAAAAATAAAATATAATGGAATATGGACCAACCTCATTGATTGCTCCAGCCCTAATTTTGGATTGCATCACACACCATTTCTTAAAATGAGTACCTGAAGAAATTTTGAATTTAGATCCCTAAAAATCTATTGAAATTATGGATTCCAGAATATAAAAATGAAATTCAAGGATAAACACAAGAAAATGGGCACTGAAACAAGTAGAAGAATGAGTAATGAAACATGGTAAAGGAGACTAAGGCAGTTCATTGACTTACCAACTTTTATATCCATGGTAGATAAGTTTTCACCGCTGGTCTCCACTTTCCAGCGACAATGTATCTGATGACGCAACGGCAACATAGTTTAATTAGTTGGATGAACATAATATGTAGCAAGAGATATCAACTAACAGGGTTGGGGCAAACCTCAAAATAAGATCCAAAGGGAACATCATGAGCATGTTGTACCGTTTCAAAGACCTGTAATGACACAAGAAATTTTGAAAAGATATAAATGAAAGCAATCAACAAAACTAAAGCAAAATCAGGGAGATTTTTTTATAAAGGAAAACCAAGACATATCAAAAACTGTGATTAAAGTGACAGGAGTCTACAATATAGAGATTGGAATAAGATATTTGTACCAGTATTTGCTTGTCTGAAGATAAAACGGCATGCTGATATTCCGTCATGGCTGTGTCAGGTGGGCACATGGGACTATTGCAAACAGATCTGAATGTTATCTCTCTCACTTGACCATCATATTCATCAGATGCATGCCATTGTCCGATCTGGAAATACAATAAAGTTAACTCTTTTGCATTTGACATTCATTAACACTCCTTCATAAGTCAAAAACTCCTTATAAGGAGAGTTTAAGGAATGAGAAACACCCCCATTATTCATACATTTGATGGCTAAACAGAAACCATTGATGTTCAAGCATGATACTCCAAGATAAACCACTACGCAAAAAAATTAGCATGTATTTAATATTAAAAATATTCGAAATATGAAAACAGTAATCAGAAACCATCTCAGCAGCCTTTCATTAGTAGGAAAAATCCCTGCTAAAATATGTTTTTTTTCAAAAAATTAGTCTGCTTATCTGTGATTTCTCTAAATTTTATGAATGGTTCAATCAATTGATATCTACTAGAATCCCAATGGCACAATTCAGAATGATATAAAGAACCTTTAATTCAAGCAGGGTAGTTAAGATCGGTAGTTTTTTGGGAATTTCAACTTACATTAAGATTTGTATCCTTTCTAACTGCACGATAGTCATTTGTAAATTTGGAGTCATCATTCAGCAGTATATTGAAAAATTGCACAGCTGTGCAAGGAAATGTATCCTGCAATTGCAGATGTTATTAAACATAATACGAAGAACAATATTTATAAATATTATTATCAAAAATAAATAACAACCAAATTCGATGAAAGGATAGGTCTCATACATTGTATATACCAACAAGAACCTCTTCTTTGATAAAAGCTTGGTGTTTTACTGTAGGTGCAATATCTTCTGGAACCTTGGCACCTTTGACAGAGCTACTATGAGCACGCAATGCAGATTCAGCTCTCTCCTATAAAATGTAAAGATATAAGAAGAAACTCTAATTTCCCATGAGTAAGTTCAAAGAGTTGCAGGCAAAAAACAAGCTGCTTTGTTAGTCTAAGCATGGCTGTGGAAACAATGCTACATTCATGATCAACTAAAGGTGAAGAAAAAGTCATTATTCCAAGATCCATAAAGAAATATTATATCTCCTAAGTAGATATAGTTTAGAGCATCTGACTATAAAGATTTTTGGAAAATGTACCCAACATTGCATGTCAAGCCTGGGAATCTAAATCCTCCAATAAACTCCATAAGAAAGAATCAATAAAATTTGATTGACATTGCACAAAACCATTTTTAATAAGTAAACAAGTAAAGAACCAAATGAGTAGAGTATATTTTGCAACTTCAAAGTAGCTATCTAGTGCGAGAAACTGCAAACATGATTTTCTCTCAGCAACATGCGTCATTAAACATGCAAGTGATAGGAAACAAAAGCAAATGTTAAAATTCAAAAAAATAACCTTCACCATTTTCCAATGTCACTAACTAAACTCTTACAACCTTTGATTGTTAAGTTAATGCATGTTAGAAAATAATATGTAAGAATAATAATATAATAAAAGATCAAATATAAATCAACAAATATACCTTCTTTTCCGCTTCTAACGTATCGTGGTAATTTTTAACTGCACGCAGTAATCCTCTATGTGCATGATTCCTATTCCAAAATGATGCAAATTTATATCTGACTCTACCTGAAAATGGCAACCCCGGACAAAAGCAATGTGAACACAACTCGTAAAAATGAGTTCAAAATAAAAGAAAAAGGATCTGTGATGAGCTGCAAGTAGATGATTAGTCCAAAAATAGAAATTTTCATTCAATTTTAAAAGAAATACATGCTATTAGGAGGGTAAGTGGAAACAGAAGAAAGGAAGGACACTATTTCTTTGCCAATATATATATATATATTGGCAAAGAAATGTTAAGGAAAAGATCTCAATTTGTAGGAAGGCAAAATAATGCAGGAATTATTATAGCTAATGAAATATTTACACAGATAATTAGATGGGTGATAATTACATTTTTCAAGTGCATGTTCTAGCGTACTATACAACCGTTTGAACTTCAATCAACCAAAAATAAAAAAATACAGATATAATAGAAGGTCTAACCACCCAACCTGATTTTTACAGTTTAAGATGGGTTTTCCATGTCCTACGCTTTGAACAAATTGTATATGACAGCTTTTGGAGAAAAGTACCTAAAACTAATTAATATGATTTAGGGTTCAGAAAATTCAAGTTCTCAGAGATTGATTGCATAAAATCAAATGCCTAATTCATTTCATGATAGTGAAGTTCAATTTAGACCTCGTATTCAATTCCAAATAAATAATAATAGTGTACAATATCATGAACCCCAACTATTACATTGATGTTCTTTTTAAAATAATAATTTATAGCCAAAAAGAAAACTCAAATCCTTCCTGTACTACTAAATGCTAGCAAACAGGGAAATATTCACTTTCTCCTAAAATTGTTTTCTATACAAGGATTAGTTATTTACCTTCAAAAAGATAAGGTTTTGATGGAGACAGAGATTGTTAGGAGCAAAAATCATAAAACGTATCTTCTGGAACCTTACCACCATTATAAGAGCTACCAGCAACCCATTTTAAAGTGCTTGATCATTCAGAGATGGCATTTTGCAAAAAAGTGTCCAATTTTAAATCACAGACATTATAAAGTCATAAGAAGCACATAATATGTTGGCATGCAATGATATGAACCCAACATTTAAAAAATAGAGGGTTAACTACACATAAGCCTTAAGAGATCTCAAGAGTTGTACTAACCATCAGGACTTCCTAATGGAGGCACACCATGACCACCAGTACCCATCCGAAGAATAATTGTTATAGCTGGATTAATGAATGCATGTTGACTTCTACGTATCTGCATGAAGAAAGAAAAAAATATCATCATTTGGCGTAAAAAATCTGAACAGGTGGTCTATGAGATCTAATAGAGTATAGATCAACAATATTATAATTCAACTCAACAACAGTTTAGCCTCAATAACCAAATTCACCATATCATAGACCACCATATTACCAACATAAGCCTCACAGAAAATTCTCTATTTGTGTCAAGTTTTTAGAATTAGAGTTTGGTCATTCACTGATGAAAATTACGGAATTTTTTTACGAACCCATGCAAGACAATGTTTCCTATCCAACACATTCTAAGATACAGAAGATGGGAATTTCATGACAAAATAAACATAACAAAAGTGCATACCTCGTCTATATCTCCAAAAGGTATAATCACCTGTAAGACATCAATCAAATAGTTTTAAAAAGAGTGTGATACACTTAAACTCTCAAGCAAAAAAAGTATTCTTTGTTTATTTAAATGAATTGAACTTCTTTTTTGAGGGAGAACGAAGTGGGTGCCAATATGTGGAAAGCAAGTTTGATCTCAAGTCAAATTTCCCTAGCCTAAAACTAGCATCACATTAAGCATGAAATCAATGAACACAAGTCCTGCACATAAATGGCTCTTGGACTAGAAAAGCATGTAAGTACAAACCTAGACTAACATATGCTGAAATTCAATAGTAATGGGGTTTAGGATTAGAATTCTAAGTGTACTAAGCTCACCATGCCATTAGCCATTTACCCAACAGCTTAAGTTGATAAGTAGGATTTCAAGAATAGTTTTTGTTATCTCTAGTAAAACCCAAGCTAATAAATTGAACCTCAACCTAAAATACTTGTACTTCAACAGGCCAGAAGTTTGTTTTGCTCCAAATTAGCAGAGCGTAATGCAATATTTGAATGTAATCTTCAGAGATAAAAACTAACTCAAATAAACATATTTCAGAAAAGCACTAAGTTGATCATAACAATGCTAGTTTTGAAAAAAGCAATTGTGCAATACTTTTCAATTAGCATTCAAGAATTGCAAGTGCAAAACAACAAATATGCATGAAGGCACAAGAGCATTCAGAACACGTAAAGTTACAGGCACAGTTAGGCTTGAAAGTGATGAACAAAGTTAAATATACAAAACCTATTTCATCTCTTGTGAGGGTAATGGATTTAACAAAAAGAAAGTGATATTGCACACATCAAATTAAGCACCTTTCATAATTTTGGACTTGCAGCTTATTGCTTAGGTGTAAATAAATTATTGATAGAAGCATTATCGCCAAATTTTTTTCAGTGATCTAACAAGCACTTCTGTTTATGCTTAAATTTCTTCTAGCATATTATCAGAAAGAAATATGGAAAATAAAGAACCCTGCAAACAACAACTACAAAACTAAAAAGGCTTACCTTAATCTGTTTAGAGAACACATTAGAATGGAAACATATGTGCCATGCAGAAACATATAAGCGACCATGATACAAGAATGACCTCTCAAGTGCACAAGAATAACTGTGTTCAACAATCTGAAACAAACAATCTATTCGTTAGGCCATGAACAGGATGTGGAGAGCACGAAAAATTTTCCATCTTGTCTAGTAATCCTTCCAACTTTGGAGGAAAAGTTTATTTAACAAAATGGCAAAGAAAGGATGGAAGATTAATATTCATCCACATTCCTTTCCTTCTTAAGGAGCAATATAATTGGATAGATGAATATTCTTTCATCCTTTTCTCCACTCCTCTAAAAAAACAAGGTGTTATAGAGAAGCAATTAAAAATGATATTATCTCGTATTGAGAACTTATAATGTAACAGATAAGCTATTCACACAAGAAAATGAATTAAACCATCTTGCCTCGTCTGCAGGGAGGTTGAAAATTGTTTGGAGTGGTCCAGGTTTCTGATGGACCACTGTAGGCCCCTGTTCTAGAGAAATCCGTCTTCGAGCCTTAGCTCCAGCATATCCATTCATAACCCTGTGAACAAAAAGAATACAACCTAATACAAAAACAAATAAAACAATTTCATCCAAGTTCATTCATCCGAATCGCTTTACAACTGATAGAGATGCATGAATCATAAATGGCCATATTTAAGCATTGCAACCCAACAGTTGAGCGTTCATCACAAATGCTCAAAGCATTAGCGACAGACATAGTCATGAGTGCTTTTTTTCATTTGCGAAGAATTTTCAGCTGTTTGTTGCAAATGATTAATTATAAAAGAGTTTTCATAAATATTTGCAACGAACTTTTGGCTGTTTCGCAAATATTCCATATTCTACATTTTGAATGGGGGTAGAGTAAAACAGGGTGGTGCATAGTAACAACATTTGCATTACCAATTAACAATGGTTCTCTATAAATATATAAAATTATTTGAAAAGTAAGCAGATGACTACCTGGAAGAATTTACAGGGAGCCTTATTGTTTTAATGTGAAGGCATACCTGACATAAGTATAATACAGCCCCAATGAGAAACACAAGAGATATTTAAAATGTCACAGATAGAATAAGGTCCCAATCCAACTGGAAAGGAATTCAGGAATGACAATTACCTGCCCAGATGGGCTATCCAATGTATACCATACTGCACCAGTTTGTCCTTCATGTTCAACTGGGACAGTTACAGAACCCAGAATAGTACTTTTCCAGATTATATCCCAATCATATATTGTTACGTTAATCTGGTTATTTGGCATACATGTATATAAAATACAGAGAGAATGTTAGTTCATACTTCGTAGATGATAAAAACTATTCCATTGACATTAGAAAGCCAAAGATTTACCACTTAACTTTTCATTCCAATAGCTTATGTTTGAATGTAATTCCGAAGTCTCAAAACATATAGATAAACCAATTCTAAGACATACTACGGACAAAAACAAAATTTACAGAAAAATTTATAGCAAGAAGTATCAAACATTTGAGTTCTCGACAACAGAAATAACTCCCATGATGTAACTGTTATAATTGATGGTAGCTACCTGGACAGGAAGTTCATCAACAGAAAAGTTGAACTCCTCTCCCCACATGGGGTTTCGTGAACCAGGCACCATTGAACTGTGGAAGGAAAGAAGCAAAACAAAGTAAGACACAAAAGTTGTCAGAATCTCTGAACCTGTATTAAGCACTGGGAGACAATTGAGAGGAAAAAATATACATTGCTGGTCTACTATACAGGCATATATCGTTATTTAACTTGGCATAAACTCTTTCATCCTGGAATATTTCTTTATCTTACTCTTGTATCCCCACTTACCATAGCCTTCAAAATCATACGTTGAACTTGAACTTCATAAAATCATTTCACCATTTTTTTTTTCGCTTTCCTACTATTTATGCTTTTCAAGTTTAAACTTTGAAAAAGAATGACATGTGAATCCTTAAAGGTAAAGATAACTTAGCAAAATGGAGTATAACAAACTGATAAATCTGCTATTAGCGTTTAAGTTAGATTCAAATAGATTAATGCAGTAGGAGGCACCATATGAGAAACAACACACAAATAGATGTGAAAGGACAAGAACAGAGAAAATGCAAAAACTATAAATTGAAAAAAAAACATGATAATGTCGATTGCAACAAACAAATCTAGGAACATAGGTTACTTGTATAAGTAGTCTTAAAACTGTGCAACTCACAAAATTAAGATTGTTTATAGGAGAAGAAGATGTTGAATATCTTTCAGACAGACATTCTTAATAAAATCTAACATGATAAATTCTGACTAACAAATTTGATTGTATCAGTTACAACCAAATTATTTTTATTTTCAAAAAAGAAAAAAAAAGAAAACAATTTAAATAAATCAAATGACCTGAATCTCTTTTCTGAACCACAAGTAATGATAGCGTAAGGATCCGAGGTTCCATTTAAATTTGCACCAATGAGATTCTTAGCGGCCAACAATTCCAACTGAAAAACAAGATCAAGGGCAAGGAGAAATTAATTTATAATAATAAAATAGAAAGCTTGAAATCAAGCTCTTAATATGCCAACTTCCTTGTAGGGTAATATAAGCAACAGCAGCAGATTATAGCCTACCTTTATTATATAAGCAGAATTGGCCTGAGGGTCTCCTTTGAACTGGCCAATCTACAAAATAAGTGCAGAACTGCATGTCAAAAAAAGTGGAAAATTACTCCATGAAACCAGTAGCATCCATTATGGTCTATAGTATCGCTGCCAAAGTACATATGTGGCATTGAACATGGTAAAGCTATAACACATAATATGATAAAATTAAGACATTAAAAAGTCAAAATTTTATTTTTGCTATGCAGGAAATGTCTCAAATACTGCAAGTCAACTAGATGATATTACTAGTCAAAAGTCCAATTCTTGCCATAATAATTCTCACTATTTACATGTCTTGAATTCTTGAATTTCTAGAAAAGTTACCTTAAGAAATATTTCCATATAAATAATCTCAAGTCAAATCTAATTGTTTCGTGAAAATCTCAACAATGGAAGATAACTGACATCATAACAAACAGTTGTAAATTACATCAGAATCAAAGCATGAGAGCACAACACAAATTAGAAAAAAGTGTGTGAGAGCTTGTCTATACAGACATAATTGGGCAGTTGAAAAAGGAAAATCCTTGCTATGGAAAATCAAGGTGCAACCAGAAGAAATTAATGTTTCATTTTAGCTTTGATCAACCCGCTACAGAAACTGAAGAAAAATTAATTATGGCAGAATCAACTAACTAAAACTGAAAGATAATAAAATTGAACCAGAACACAGTCACGAACAAAAAGTACCGAGTAAAAAGACACAGCATTTGTTGTTTTGCCCATTTCATAATGGCACCCAGATGACACGAGGCTAGAACGACACAATGTTCGTTGTATTTCCCATTTCACAATGGCATCCAGATAAGGTAAAAATCAATCAATTTAACCACTAAAAGTCAACGCAGGAAATGAGCAAGATTTTGAGTAGCAACATCAACCATAACTTGTTTCTATATAAAACTGTCAATCATGCAATAACTCATAAACACGAAAGCTACGCAAGAATAAATTAGAAAACCATAAATGGTAACCAAATACGAACTCTTCAATCTTCACACTCCATAAACACATCAAGGGAGTGAAAACGAGGGAAATTAACTTCACAACGCCAATTAGAGGTGATAAAACTTTAACAAAAAACTAAATTTCCTATTCACAGTCTAAAACACCTCACATCCAAAATTAAACACTGATCACACGAAAAGACATTCACTGGAAACGCAAAAATTGAAAGAATAGACCGAATTGACCTTATCTTTATCATCAATTCCATTCGCAGAATTACCGGAATTGTCCAGATTCTGCGATCGATCACCAGCCGCAGCATCAACATCTCCGCCGCTTCCACTCCATGCAAAGAACCAAAACGAAGCGATCACAGATAAAGAAGCAGCCAAAGTGACCTTGATCTCCCACCAAGACGGCAGAAGAAAATCCAGTGCCCGCTCGATCATAACCATACTGCGTCGTTTCAACTATCTCTCGCTCTCCTTTCTTCTTTTCTGATACCAATTGATGAGAAACTAAGAGGTTTTAGGGTTTTTGAAAAGAGACGACGGCGTTGACGAGTAAACAAGGGCGACCATTTCCAGAGCACGGCGAAATAGTCAAGGTTTGGACCGTTGAGGAGGAGGAGGTTGAAGTTGAACGTGGAAAATTATGGATGCTGGGAAATTAAACGGTTAACTATTATGACCGAATTGCCCCTGTTATTTTGTGTTAATAACACGTTCATTTTCTTCAAAAAAGCGGAACAGGTGAGGGTATACTTGGATTTGAAACGCCATGCATATTGTAATTTGCAATAATTAAAATTAAAAAATACACGTCACCTAGATGGCGATGTTGAAATTTAATCAAAAGAAATTTGTATTAGTTAAAATCGATGACAATTCTTTGTATTAGTTAAAATCGATGAAATTGTCATTTTCTGGATAAATTTTTTATTCTTATTCTATTGATTGACATTGTTTACATTAGTAGTTATCAGGCGTGTATACTTTTAATAACGGTGACTTTTGATACCAAGTAAGAATACCAGTTAATTTACAATTATTAAACAAAACATTTAGGCTGCTTATAGGGAATTCAATTTACACACATTCTTACAATACTGTATAAATAAAAAATTATCGATAATGATAAACAATATATAAGATAGCGTAAAACTTTTATGTAAATTGAAATTTTCAGCGCAAATTCAATTTGGACAAATCATGTTGGGTTAATATATATGTATTTTATTTTTTATAGAATAATTATTGATTTATTAAGTTCCAACACCACTCGTAATTCGATAGAAAGAGCGAAATGCAAATGTACAAAATAAAATAATCATTTATGTTGTAAATATATGTTTTATGTAATATATATAATTAATTGTATTGATGTCCATTAACCATCTGTTTATATATATTATATATATAACTTATGTCTTTACAAGTATTTAACATTTACCTATAAATATAGGTTTATTATACACAATTTATAAGAAGTATAATACAATACTCATATTTTATCTATATACTCCTTTTCACTATTAAATATTAACATATTTGTTAATGTATAATTTATAAATCGGTGAGACATTGTTCAACAACCTTACATTTCTCCCTATTGGCAATCAAAACACGTAATAATACTATTCTATTATTTATTACATCACAATGAATTCATTCATTAGCACATTGAGAATAATTGTTCACTTTTTAATTAGCTCAATAATTAGATTAAAAGGCTTCAAGATTTTCGTACAAAAATGTTTAAATTTTAATTGGTAACTCAATCAAAATTTTTTTAAAAAAGGGGCATTAGTACAACACATTTCATTATCTTTTAATGAGTTTTAGTACCGAAATGTAATTTAGAAAATATTAGGTTTTGGTCTAGTGGTACCACTATGAAGAAATTCAAGAAATCTGAAATTACGAGTTCAAATCGCATAAACTTGCCGGAAATCGCAAATCGTTCAAAAAACCACAGAACTTAATATTCCTCAGAAAAGTAAACATGCATAAAAGAACACACATAGCTTAACACAGTTTTCGAAATCCGTTTTACGGGATTTCGACTAGTCCACGGGGAAAGGCTCTCCAGCAACGCTTTATTGATATCAAATTAAAGAAAGTACAGCCATCAAGTCCAAATACAACACAGTATCACACTTCTCTCAAGAACATAGTAGGATTTACAAGATCAGTAAAACCCTAACACAGACGAGAAGAAACAATCATAGATGCTGAGTACAAAACAAAGGTTTACAAACTGTAAGCCTTAGAGAAAAATAAGAAGAATCGAAGAAGAGAAGAAGAATAAAGCCAGTGAACCCAAGAGGAACCCAAGAGACCTCTTAAACAAACTTTCTCTCTACTCTCTAAGAAAATCAGCAACTCAGCTTAACAACTTTTGAAGAAGAGAACGGCAAAGGTAGCTTTTATAGCTAGGGTTAGGGGCCCTCAATCTCAGCCATTAAGCTCTCTTCAATCCAATGGTCTTGATTAATCAGTGCAACTGGGTTTGGAATTGGGCTGAACCAAGGATTTGGGTTGTCAGGCCCACAAGCTTCAAATGGACTTCATTCAAAATGAGCCCAGAGCAAAAGACCAAAGCAACATCCATAAATCTCCACCTTGATTCGAGTCTTTCAGCAGCTACCATGAATGAGCCTTCCCCAAGGCTACCCATAAGATGTCAAGCTTGTTTCAATATTCCAAGATGATAGAGAGCATCCTGAAACTTAGAAATAGAAACAATCTTAGTGAATAGATCAGCAGGGTTAAGCAAAGTAGAAATTTTCAATACATTCACATTGCCACAAGCAATAACATTCCTAATGAAATGTAACCTAACATCTATATGTTTAGTCCTTTCATGAAATACAGTGTTTTTGCTTAAATGAATAGCACTTTGAGAATCACAGAAAATATTCACATCATTTTGCTTAAATCCTAACTCAGAAATAATTCCCTTTAACCAAATTGCTTCTTTAATAGCTTCAGTTAAAG